>CAUYON010049063.1:0-10913 GCA_963573935.1 Arctocebus calabarensis
CACTTGCACTAGACTGTTTATTGCAGCTCAATTTACAATCACCAAAATGTGGAAACAGCCTAAATGCCCACCAACCCAGGAATGGATTAACAAGCTATGGTATATGTACCTTATGGAATACTATTCAGCCATTAAAAAAAAAAAGGAGACTTTACAGCCTTTGTATTAACCTGAATGGAAGTGGAACACATTATTCTTAGTAAAGCATCACCAAGAATGGAGAAGCATGAATACCCTGTACTCCAGTTTTGATATGAGGACAATTAATGACAATTATTGACACGGTGGGGTTGAGGGAAGGGGAGAGCAGAGAGAGAAAGAATGAGGGAGGGGTGGGGAAAGGAAGAGCAGAGAGAGGGAAGGAGCGAGGGGGGTGGGGTCTTAGTGTGTGCCATACCTTTTGGGGGCAAAACAGAATTGTAAGAGGGACTTTACCCAACAAATGCAACCAGTGTAACATGGTTTCTTGTACCCTCAACGAATCCCCAACAATAAAAAAAAAAAGTTTAATAGTACAAATATATGTTATAATTTCTATGAAACAGTTACTTTATAATATTTTATTTTCTGGCTCAGTGCCTATAGTACAGTGATTATGGCGCCAGCCACATATACCCAGCCAGCGTCACCTAAAACAACAATGACAACTGCAACAAAAAATAGCCGGGCATTGTGGCAGGCACCTATAGTCCCACCTACCTAGGAAGCTGAGGCATGAGAATCACTTAAGCCCAAGAGTTGGAGGCTGCTGTGAGCTGTGACGCCATAGCACTCTACCAAGGGCAACACAGGAAGACACTGTCTCGAAAAAAAAAAATTTTTTTTTATTTTCTAAAATAATTTTATACCAGGTATTTTTTCTTTCTTTCTTTCTTTCTTTTTTTTTTTTCCAGTTTTGGCCAGGGCTGGGTTTGAACCAGCCACCCCCAATATATGGGGCTGGCACCCTACTCATTCAGCCATGGGCATCACCCACCAGCTATTTTTTTCTCATCATCAACCATGCCTGTAGCCAACCCTACCTTACCACTTCTGCTAATAACCAATCACCCTGTCTCTCTCCAAGATCAATTTCCTTTTAGGTATTATTTACCAAGTCTACCTTCTCATTATCACTTACATCATTGATTCTATCGTTATTTTTCCTCTCTGACATTTTGCTCTTGATAGCCAAGGCACTGTTCCATACTAAATATGGCAATTTCATCACCCAACAACTATTTTTTGTGCAACTTTCTTCCATGACTAGTTCCCTAGGCTCTGAGGAAACTAATGTCAGTTTCCCCTCAGAATCCTTCTCTAAAAACAGGTATTCTCTCTTTCTCCTATCACTTTCTCCTGTGGATTGCCAAAAAGATAGATCCCTCTCTATATATCAATGTTCCTAACTCTCAGTAGTTAAAACTACCATCATTGCCTCTCTTCTCTAATTAATCCAAAAATACTTCTCTTTCATACCACTACAGGAAGTCTCTCTTGCAGATGGTCTCTTTTAATCAGGAATAATAATAATTAATTTCTGCCGTAGAGGTTATCTTTTGCATTTGTCTTTAAGTTTTGATTGTCATCTTTAAGAAAACTTTATCACAGTGTTGAGTTGCAGCAAGGAGTTGGACCAAATGGTAATGCCTATCCAGAGTAATATGCCCATGATAAACAGACCACATTTCTTTCTTACATTCATTTACTTAACAAGTAATACACTGACCTATTATGTGCCACATACATAGAAACCTACAGTAGTCAAGTAGAATTAAAGAAATATATCAATTAATAGTCATAAAATGTTAAGTATAGCAGATTTGAAATGAGTGCTTAATTCACATGGGATATCAAAAAAAACCATCATGAAGGAGATGATGCTTAAGTCCAGAAAAATAATTATGTCTTCATCAAGTAGGTAAGGATTTGCAGAAGGGGAAGTACAATGATTCTATAGGGAAGAAGAGAAGTATTTCTGATTAAAGTAGCAGAATGAATAAAAGCATAAGCAATAAAAGGCAAAGATAATTTAAAAGAAGTACAAATATTGTAGTTTGGTTAAGTCATATAGAATGGAGTGAAGTTGGTCCCTAACATTAGGCAGAGAATAAATCACAGAGGACTATTCATGACATTTGAAACTTCACTCAGAAAATGAGAAGGCATTGATTCATTTTTAAGCAGAAAGTAAAATAGTCAGTTTCGCATTTTACAAATACAACTGTAATAGTGTGCAAAGGCTGTATTTCACAGGTCCAGATTGGAGAGCAGAGAAGAGAGACCAGTTAGAAGACTGACTAGATGATAGACAATGACAGCCTAAAAAGGGCAGCATCAGTTTACATAGGTATAGAGGAAATAAGAAAATCAGAAAATTATGTGTTGTGGCAGGCGCCTATAGTCCCTGCTTCTTGGAAGGCTGAGGCAAGAGAATCACCTAAGCCCAAGTGCTGGAGGTTGCTGGAAGCTGTGATGCCACGGTACTCTACTAAGGGCAACAAAGTGAGACTTTGCCTCTAAAAAAATAATAATAAAAAATATATAAAAATTTGTGAATATTGGCTTTCTGGTTTAGGTGACGAAGTGGATAATTGAAAATTATAGGAATCGATCTGGGGGGTTTTCTAACAGAAAATTCATATAAAGTCTGCTCTGGACGAGGTGAGATTCAATTCAAAAGGAAGTAAGAAACACAAGAACCCAAAAGAAAACTTTAATATCCTATTCTTTTTATTAATACAAAGTATTTTAACTTAAAATAAGTTATGATTAAGTTTCTATTTTAACTTAAAAAACAGTTTAGTTGTTCGTTACTTTATGCTTGTTTGAAGTTAAAGATTTTTGTTAGGAATGCTTACAAAAGAATTGAGAGAGATTCATTGGGTATTCACTTAATAAATTTTTTAAAGGGGTATTCCACTTCAAATAGATAGATATTTATGAACCCTGTCTAAACTACCTTATATGCCCTGCCTGCATTCCACTTCCTTTCTGCTTCCACATCTGGAAACTGTCTTACAATCCTGCATTTTCAGTCTTTTTTTTTTTGCAGTTTTTGGCCGGGGCTGGGTTGGAACCCACTACCTCCAGCACATGGGGTCAGTGCCCTACTCCTTTGAGCCATAGGTGCTGCCCTTTCAGTGATTTTTTTTTAAATATCTTAAATTATTATATTATCTATTAGAATTCATTGCAGATATTATTATTAAACTTCCTCATATATGCTTAATAAAATCTATTTAACTTGGCATTAACCTTATCTACTGATAAACAGCCTATTTATTGGTGAGGACATTAGGTATTGAGCAGTATCCCTCAAAACTCAGTTAAGAAAAAGTAAATATCAAAAGCAGCTTTCTAAGGCAGATAACCAAGCATGCCTTGCCCCTGCTATCTACTGATCTACAAAATATTTTCTCTTCTCTAAAATAAATCTTTAAAATCATGTACCCCTTGTAGTTTTTAAGTGTACATTTGACGTTTAAATGCTTAGGATACATTTTCAGATGTATTATGTATTGTACAAGTCCCCTAAATATATTTTCATTAACGCTTAGAATAGTATACTTAGTTTATTCAATATTTGGAAAGTATCTACCATATAACTGATATAGCAAACCCATCTGCACTGTCAAACCATCAGCCAAATCAGACATTCTACATCTTCAAACTGCTATACATTGGTAACTGTGATAATCATCTCTTATCCTAATTCTATTTCTAAAAATAATAGATGAGGCAACAGAATATTGCCAAAATTCTGTTACGTCAGTGAAATAAAGTGTTATACCCTTCTGTACTTCTTACCAACCCTCTCATTGCTTTGCCTCAGGGACTCTCCCTGAGGATAACATATTCTGAAATTGTCATTTGTTTAGTGTCTGAGAGATGTCTACATCCAGAGGCTTTTTATGTATATACTATACACATAAAGACTAAATTCAGATTAGGCAGGGTTGAGGAGAATGCCATTCTTTTGAAAAGTAGAAGACAGATTGTAAAAATAAGGTGGAAAAAAATTCACAAAACAAAAATATTCTCAGGTAGGTAAATGTTAAGAATACATATGGACATCTCTTGCCCTTGAAGTTATTTACACCATCCATTCCCACAAAGTTTTCCTTCAAAAGCATGAGATATTTACTATGGGTAGAATATAAATGTCTTAACACAATAACTAAGAAAATGCCGTGAAGGCTATGTTAACCAGTTTGATGACAATATTTCAAATTGTATATAAAACAAGCACATTGTACCCTAAGATTGCATTAATGTACACAGCTATTATTTAATAAAAAAAAAAAAGTACGAGATACTATTTCACTTTCAAGACTACTTGTGCAAAGGACCTGTGGACTCACTCAGAGATTCCTAAAGAGAAAAAAGGCCAAATTGGTACTTACAATAGCATTTGTAGGCTTACTTGATCTGTAACAGTACCCACACTTTATTTGGATGCCTATGTAATGGGGGTCAGAGCTGCACCAGATGAAAACTGTATAACAGATACTGCAATATGCAGAGGGTTCTAAGCACATGTAATCTTTGTTAAGTGTTTTCCTTTATGCTTGGCATAACACTTTATTTCACCTCCTTTCACATATGCTCATATACATCAGAAGGTGTAAAATGTCCTAAGATTCTGCAAAGAAGATTATTTTTCATAGTCACTATGTTATCCTTCACCATTGGAGAGGTCGATATTAATGAGAGTAAACAGCTTTCTTTTTTTTTTTTTTTTTTTTTTTGAGATAGAGTCTCAAGCTGTCTCCCTGTGTAGAGTACTGTAACATCACAGCTCACAGCACCCTCAAACTCTTGGGCTTAAATGATTCTCTTGCCTCAGCCTCCCAAGTAGCTGGGACTACAGGCCCACACCACAATGCCCAGCTATTTTGTTGTTGTTATTGTTGTTGTTGTTGTCATTGTTGTTTTAGCAGGCCCAGGCTGGGTTTGAACCCATCAGCCCCAGTATATGTGACTGGCACCCTTACCCACTGAGGAATGGGTGCCGCCCAAAACAGTTCTCTTCCTTTCTTTTAAATTCATTAACTATTTACTAGTAGTATTCTCACACATTATAGGTAATTGTCCAAGAAGCTTGAAAATGAAGACACATCTTGATGCAAACACTTGCTAAATAGTGGTCCTAAAATTATATACATAAATTCTGATAAGCTTTCCTGCTTTACCCATTCCTCTAATTCATGTAAAATTGTTTTCTAAAATTGTGGTGTCCTCAATACCTAAATGTTATATAAATGTGAAAAGGGATTTAAAAACTAAAGCTTAACTCACATAAAGTAACATAAGAGAATTAATGAAGCATGTCAATTACTTTTAAAAAAATTATTTAAGCAGTACATATATTTCCTATATGACTATATTTCTCTGGTATTTCAGGAACTACATGAGTAAAATAGTGTAAATTTTAAAATGATAAGATATTAAACCCAGAAGAGATCTTAAAAATTATTTAGATCAATGCTTTTATTTTCTAGATTTTAGAAACACTAAGAGAGAGAGAAGGTGACATGCTAAGTAAGAGTAAAACAAAACCAGAACAAGAATAGAACTTGGCTCTCCTGGCCTTTCTCTCTTCTCTCCCCTCTCTCTCCCCTCCTCTCTTTCCCTTCCTCTCTGCCCTCTCTCCCCTCTCTCTCTCCTCTCTCTCTACTTCTCTCTCCCCTCCTCTTTGCTCTCTCTCTTCCCTCCTCTCTCTTCCTTCCTCGCTCCCCTCTCTCCCCTCCTTTCTCTCCTCTCCCTTCCTCTCTCCCCTTCTCTCTCTCTCTCTCTCTCTCTTTGAGCTCCATCTGTCACCCTAAGTAGAAGGCCATGGCATCCTGGCTCACAACAACCTCAAACTCTGGGGCTTGAACAATCCTCTTGCCTTAGCCTCCCAAGCAGCTGGAACTATAGGCATATGCCACTACACTCAGCTAGTTTTTCTATTTTTAGCAAAGAGATGGGAACTCACTCTTGCTCTGGCTGGTCTTGAACTCCTTAGGTCAGGCAATCCAATGACCTCAGCCTTCCAGAGTACTATGATTACAGGCATGACCCACCACGCCCAGCCTCTCCTGCCCTTCTCAACTTATGCCTGGAGAATGTTCAATTCTTATCAATGTATGTAGTATAATAAATCTATGAAGGTTAAAAGAAAATCATATATGATATTACTTACCTTGGATATATGGAAACTAACTCCCTATTACACTAGCACACTAAGAAGTGGTAATCACACTGGATTGAAATTAAAAAAAAAAAAAGTAACTAACTAGAAGATTACAAAAATAATCATTATTTGATCCCTCTGAGAACAGTCTAAATAGTAATCATTAAAACCACTTGTGTAAATGATATTAATTACTAGATTGTACAATAAGATGTCAATATCATCATTCCAGTCTTACTGTATGATATATTGAACAGGTGTACACCAGTACATTTTAAAGGACTTGCTAAAGAATCATTTCCATAAAATAAAAGATTTTTAAAATCACTTTCTTTTAGGGTGGAGCAAGAAGGAAAAACAGAAGGATTGTTCAGCTGAGCTATCCTCGAATGACTGGAAAGAGACCCAGCCATACCTGGCACAGGGACCTTACCCAGAGTTGTAGCTCAGGGAGCACAGCAAGGAGGTGGTGAGCTGAACACAGCACATGATCCAGTGCAGTGGAAATCTGATAAATTAGACAAATGACTACTACCCACTGGGATCAGCTAGCCTCCTATGGAGGTCTGGGATCGGGGGAAGGCCTTCTAGAGTTTTCAATTGTTGACGGAAGCTGCGAATTGAGTGGAAAGCTTGGAAGAATGGGCAGACTCAAACAGTATAGAGCAACCAGAATTGAATGCTGGTTGAAGTGAATTTGCCACAGGTTTGATGGCTGGCAAGGCAGCCATACTGAGAAGGTATCAGTGGTCAGGGGGCTGCCATTGTGGGAAGGTCAGGAGGTCTTGGTAGGAGCCGTCTTAATTCCACCTGCTTGGATCAAACCTTCCCTCTTGTGACAGGTTGAGGAACTCCTGCACTCCACAGGAACTAGAGTCAGGGGGCACAATGAGATCTACCCCTGAAGGATTCTTGCGAGCTTTATGGTCCCAATCCAGCAGGGTCTGAATGCTTAGGAAACAATCAGGGGATCACCAAAGATAACTACGTTTGGAATAAAGACCATAGAGGTTGCTAGCTGTGCTCACTGACTCCTAAAAAAACCATAGCGCCACCTGATGTCCCAATGACATACTGCAACATACGGTCATCAAGAGCAAGGACTTCTGTTTGAAACAAAGGAGGCATGAGAAGGAAAAAGGAGGACAAGAAGGTGAACAAGAAAAAAGAACATATGAGGAGGAACCAACAGAAAAATTCAGGAAACATGAAAAACCAAAACAGAAGAACTCCCCCAAAGGACCATGAGGGAACTACAGAAGACTCCACCTATTATAAAGAATTAATGGACTTCATAGAAACAGAATTTAAAATATGGGTGATAAAGACAAGAAAGGGAATGGGTGAGAAAATGGAAAGACAGAACCAAAAGTCAGACAAAAGATATGTAGAATATAGAAGAAATATGGCAGAGCTTAAGGAAATAAAGGAGACAATAAGGAAATGTAAAGATGCAGTAGAAAGTATCAAAAATAGGTTAGACCATCGAGAAGAAAGAACCTCAAAGCTAGAGAATAAAGTTTTTGAGTTAAACTAGGTAGTTGTAGAAGCAAAAAAGAAGACTCAGCACCCATAGCACAGTAGTTATGGCGCCAGCCACCTGCACCAAAGGTGGTGGGTTCGAACACAGCCCAGGCCAGCTAAACAACTGCAACAAAAAAATAGCTCTGCGTTGTGGCAGGTGCCTGAAGTCCCAGCAACTTGAGAGGCTGAGCCAAGAGAATCATTCATAAGATTTGAGGTTGCTGTGAGCTATAATGCCATTGCACTTTACCAACGGTGGCACAGTGAGATTTTGTCTCAAAATAAAAAAAAAGCAGAAAAGGAGAGAAAGCAGAACAGGTGCTTAGAGAACTATGAGACTCCATGAAGCATTCAAACATACAAATAATAAGGATCCCTGAAAGGGAAGACTGTCCCACAGAAATGGAAGCCCAACTGGAAGCTATCATAAATGAAAACTTCCCAAGTTTTACTAAAGACCCTGACACACTCCTTTCAGATGGTTATCAAACCCTGGGTCATCTCAACACAAACAGACCCTCTCCAAGACACATTGTAATGAACCTGTCCAAAGTCAAAATGAAAAACAAAACTCTACAAGCAGCCAGGAATAAGTGCCAACTAACATACAGAGGCAGAGCCATTAGGATGACAGAAGACTTTACAACTGAAACCTTCCAAACCAGAAGAGCATAGTCATCCAGCTTCAACATTCTTAAACAGAATAATTTTAAGACCTGAATGCCTCTGCTAAACTAAGCTTCAAAATGGATAGAGAAATCAAATCTTTTGCAGATATATAAACACTAAGGAAATGTGCCACAATAAGATCAGCTCTACAGGAAATACTTAGACCTATTGTACATACTGAACATCACAATGAACCAATACCAAAGAAAATACCAAGAAGCTAAAGGTCAAAACATAGCTTCCACAATGGCACAAAGCATGAAACTACACAACACACTTTCACAAAATAAGATGAATAGAACTCCACCACACTTATCAATTCTCTCAGTAAATGTCAATGAACTGAATTCACCACTGAAGAGGCACAAGCTGGCTGACTGGATTAAAAAGCACAAGCCATGCATATGCTCTCTCCAGGAGACAAACCCAGACATAAAGGACAAATCAAGAGTAGAATTAAGAGATGGGAAACAGTACTTCAAGCAAATGAATATCAGAAAAAAAAGGAGGGCTGTGATCTTATTTTCAGATGCAAGTGATTTAAAGCAACTAAACTTAAGAAAGACAAAGATGGACACTTTATACTGGTCAAAGGAACAATACAACAGGGAGACATTATAATTTTAAATATTTATGCACCCAACTTAAATGCTCCCAGATTTATAAAATAGACCTTGATGGGTCTGAGCAATATAATATTCCATAAAAACATAATAGTCAGGGACTTTAACACCCCTCTGACAGAACTAGACAGATCCTCTAAACAGAAACTAAACAAAGATACAAAGAACTTAAATGTGACCCTAGAACAAATGGGATTAGGAGACATATACAGAACACACCATTCCAAAACTCATCAGCCCATGGTACATTTTTTCTCATCAGCCCATGGTATGTACTCCAAAATTGACCACATCACAGAATACAAATCAAACCTCAGCAAAATTAAAAGAATAGAAATTAAACCTTATACCTTCTCAGACCATAAGGCAATAAAAGTGGAATTCAACTAAAACAAAAATGTTCATCCTCACGTGAAGACCTTGAAATTAAACAATCTTATGCTGAATGATAGTTGGGTTCAGGAAGAGATAAAAGGAAACCGTTAAATTCCTCAAACATAACAACAATGAAGCCACAAGTTCCCAAATCCTGTGAGATACACCAAAAGCAATGTAAAGCTGGGCACAGTGGCTTATGCCTATAATCCCAGCACTTAGGAGGCCGCAGCAGCTAGATTGTTTGAACTCACAGGTTCAAGACCAGCCTGGGCCAGAGCAAGATCTCATTGCTAAAAAAAAATAGCTGCGCATTGTAGCAGTTTCCTGTAGTCCCAGCTACTTGGGAAGCTGAAGCAAGAGAATCACCTGAGCCCAAGAGTTTAAGGTTGCTGTGAGCTATAACACTACAGCAGTCTACGAAGGCTGACAATGTCTCAAGGAAAAAAAAGGCAAGCTTAAGAAGGAAATTTATCACATTACATGCCTCCTTTCAAAAAACAAAAAGAGAATGAATCAATAAACTCATGAACCATCTTAAGGAATGGGAAAAAGAAGAACAATCTGATACGCAAACTAGCAGAATAAAACAAATAACCAAAATCAAATCAGAGATGAATGAAATTGAAAACACAAGAATCATTCAGAAAATAAACAAAAAGCTAGCTTTTAGAAAAAAATAAATAAAATTGATAAACCTTTGGCCAGGCTAACTAGAAACAGAAAAAAAAAAATCTCTAACAACCTCAATCAGAAATGACATAGGGGAAATAACAACAGATGCCACAGAGATACAAGAGATTATCTCTGGAGTATGAAATAAAGAGCCTACGTTTTGGTTTGAAAAAAAAAAAAAGAGATTATCTCTGAGTACTACAAGAAACTCTACGCCCACAAATTTGACAATCTGGAGGAAATGGATCAATACCTGGAATCACACTCTCTCCCTAGACTAAATCAAGAAGAAACAGCTCTCTTAAATAGACCAATTTTAAGAACTGAGATTGAAGAAACAATAAAAAATTTCCCAATATAAAAAAGCCCTAGTGCAGATGGCTTCACATCAGAATTCTATAAAATCTTCAAGGAAGAGCTTATACCCATACTACAAATTATTATTCCAAAGACTTGAGAAGGAAGGAATCTTCTTTAACATGTTCTATGAAGCAAACATCGCCTTAATACCAAATCTAGGAACAGACTCAACTAAAAAGGAGAACTTCAGACCAATTTCACTAATGAATATAGATGCAAAATTTTTCAATAAAATCCTAGCCAATAAATTATAAAAAAAAAAAAAAAAAAAAAATCCTAGCCAATAAATTACAGCTACACATTAAAAAAAAAAAAAGGAAGAAAGAAAAGGCTCAGCACCTGTGGCTCAACGGGCTAAGGAGCCAGCCACGTACAACTGAGCTGGCGGGTTCGAATCCAGCCCAGGCCTGCCAAACAACAATGACGGCTGCAACCAAAAAAATGGCCGGGCATTGTGGCGGGCACCTGTAGTCCCAGCTGCTTTGGGAGGCAGAGGAAAGAGACTCGCCTTGAGCCCAGGAATTGGAGGT
>CAUYON010049064.1:0-15214 GCA_963573935.1 Arctocebus calabarensis
TTCTCTTGCCTCAGCCTCCCGAGTAGCTGGGACTACAGGCTCCCGCCATAGCACCCGGCTATTTTTTTTGTTTGTTTGTTTTGCAGTTCGGCCGAGGCCGGGCTTGAACCCACCACCTTCGGTATATGGGGCCGGCGCCCTACTCCCTGAGCCACAGGAGCCGCCCAAGGTGTTGAATTTTTACATTAATCTCACGAAAGCACAGGGAAAGAAAAATTATAGTAGTAATGGTGATTTTACCTACTAATTATTGAACTAATAATACTTTATCCATCGAATTATAATCCAGAATTTATCAGATCCTTCAACAGTTCCATAAAATTGGCTCTAAGTATCTTCCTGACCATGTGCAGAAATCCAGCGGCTCTTTATCTTCAATGTTTTTTGACAAGTGGAAAATAAAGCTCAGCTATTTTTTAACTTCATTTTCCTAATCTTCCTAAAATTTCAAATATCTTTTATACCATGATGCTTTGGACTTTATTTTTATGCAAACTACTCTGGCATAAATGCACAATAGAATGCAGGAGATCACTTTTTCTTAAAGAGAACTCAATGGAGATTTTATCATGACTGGGAGTTACAATTCAGCAAAGCATAGGATAAAACCCCACCCTAAACTGTAGGGGTTTTACTGATACTCATTTTCATCATTCAGCTCCTTATTTCCTACCTTCTGCTCTTCCCTTTAAAAAACTTCAATTCTCTTTCTTGATAGTTGCATGCTTTCCCTTGGTGCTGTTTTCTCAAATTTAAGTTTTCAGCAACACCATTTAGCTATATTTATGATTCATTTCTAGCCCATTTGATCATGCCCTGAGGGGAGAGTAAATTTTCCAAGAAAAACAAACAAGTAATCAAAAGAGTTATTGTTTCCTAAAACAAAGACCATTCTTTAAGACAGGGTTTTGCTCCCAGCTGAAGGGTTTCTTCTTCATTTTGGTTTTCTCCTAACCATAAGATAATGAACATTCAAAATGACCTACAGATGCTTTACTCAATCACAATATTAAACTAGTAAATGAATAGACTGATTTTAGATTCAATATACATATTTTTTAATATTTATCTCTCTACTTGGTCACAGCATAGTTTAATTAATTTCATATAAGTTGTGATGATGGTCAATTTGTAGTCAGAATTGTTGAGGACCTTTAGAGAAAACATCTTCCAAGAAGGTTTTCGTTACAAAATTCATAAGCAATTGAATTTGATGGCATTTTTTTTAGTTATAAGAAAAATAGATTCAGACTTCCTAGAAAAATAAATGTGGTAGGGGTACTTCTCTAACATAATATATATTTAAAATAGAAAATGAATTGGTTGCTAACAGGCTATACATATATAACCTAACTATGCATTAGATGATTAAGAATTTAGTAAAAGTACATTAACCTTCGATCAATGAAAAAACTATCAGAACTTCTAGAGGAAAAGAATTGTGAAGGAAAATATATATGTATATAAAAAAATATAATGTGGCATTATATTCAACAATTACATAAAAAACAAGTTATTTCATCAAGCATTATAGAGGTCCCATATTGTATACTCAAAAAAAATAATTTAGAAAGATACAATAAATGTATTCTTCACCTTATGGAAACTGCCAAACTATTTCCCAATTCTAACATTTCCTATCAACCATGAATAAAATCCACATCCTCAAAAAACTAGGTATTAAAAATTTTAGTTGTAACTATAATATTTTAAGCAGTTTGTGATGATATATACCTATGAATTTATCTGCTTTCCTTTGATGAGTATTTATGTTGAGCTTATTTCCATGTACTTTATGCATATACACATACGCATAGCATTCATACACACAAATAAACATACATATTTGTGTATTTTGGTGATGTATAACAATTTGAGCAGCACATTTCTATTAGAAGAGGGTGACTATAATTGGATTCAAGAATTATTGTTTTACACACAACCTTTGCCAGATACATATTTCACAAATAATTTTCTTCCAGGATGTGTCTTGTCTTTCCATGTATCACTGAGCTTGAAAGAGTGGAAATTTGTTCTAACTCTTCATTAGGTAAGTGTCAATATTTTTCTTTCATTGTTTAGACTTCTGGGTCCTATATAAAGCACCCCGTCTTATCTACAGCATTACAAACACATTCTCATATCTCCTTCAAGGAGGTCTAAAACAGGGGTGCCCAACCGGTGGCCATGGACGGCATGCAGCCCAGGATGGCTATGAATGAGGTCCAACACTAAATCGTAACCTTATTTAAAACGAGATCTTGTGAATTTTTGGTGGAACTTGACTGCACAGTTCTTAGACAACCATGTTATATCGCAGTGTCACAAAAATTAAACATGCATACAGTCTCACTATTATGCACGTGTGGCTTCAGTTTTATGGTGGTGTATGGCCTGCTGCGTGTTATCTTCCAAACACAGCCAGTCAAATTTGCACCATCAGATGTTACATGTGTTCCTGGTGACTTGGCAAGGCAGTGATTATCAACTTTTCAGCCTACCATTGCAACGTTAGGCATTTCACATCATTTAGAAGTCAGGTAAACATTCTCACTTGATTATTCTCCACACCTGGGTAGTGCCTCAAACATCACTCTGAGCTTTCCAGTCAGCACTCTGCCTCACCTGTGTTGGAGACTAGCCCCAAACTATGCTGTGAGTTTCCTCACAGTAGTTGGTGGAGATGAGAACATAAGGGAAAAAATTGAAAACACAAGACACAAGAGCAAATTATTTGAAAGCTGGGTCAGGAGTCTATCTGCCCTAGACCATGAGGATCAGCAGACAGCCCCTTGTTCTAGGCTAACTCTATTTTTATTGCATACACCATTGTTATAATTAGTCATTAATCTAATGAAGGAAAGTTAACAATTACATCATGGTTCTTGCTGTGCTTACATTTTCTAACTAAAGTATTTCTGTTAAATAGACTGATTTAAATTTTACTGTGATTGCTCTAAGTTATTTGTGATCTTAACACAAACAGAACATGGGTCAGAGAACACAGTCCAGGAGCAAGATGTCAAAGCAATCCCCCAATTAGGCCACACTCACAAACCATAGGCGTAGCAGCAATGAAGAAGTCTTGTGCTCGGACAGACTGATGCTTCTGATTACACTAAGCTGACCGAAGAAAGGAGATGTATCCAGTCTGGAGTGATTTTCTTCTCTTTAATGAAATTTAAACATTCTGCATTCACTAATGGCCCCCAAATACTCACTGTCTCTGAGAAGTCAGCCTTGCCAAGGTAGCCTTGCCTGCTCAGTGGCCTGGCAGTGGAGTCGGAATTACCCACCCAAAGGGGTGAGGTTTCAGTAACATAAACTCTAGAGTCTTAAAGGGGCCAGGCCTTAAGCAGTGCATTATGTACCAGGCTTTGGGTTTCTCTGATCCATTTCTCTCCTGTTTCTGTTTCCTCCTTTCCATCACCAGCAATCTTTTTTTTTTTTTTTTTTTTTTTAGGAGACAGAGTCTCAAGCTGTCACCCTCCATAGAGTGCTCTGGCATCACAGCTCACAGCTAACTCTTGGGTTTAAGCCATTCCCTTGCCTCAGCCTCCTGAGTAGCTGGGGACTACAGGTGCCTGCTACAGTGCCTGGCTATTTTTTGTTGCAGTGTCATTATTGTTTAGCAGGCCCAGACTGGGTTCAAACATGCCAGCTTCGGTTGTATGTGGCTGGTGCCAAAACCACTGCACTATGGGCGTGAAGCCTGCAATCATTTTCTTAATTCATTTCCTAACCTACTTATAACTAACAAATGTTGGTTTGAAGGTTATTACATCATTATTACTAGCAATGCAAGCACATCAAGATATGACTCTTCCCTTAAGTACCCACACGTACATCTGCACACCTAGATTGGCAAGTAAGGGCTCAAAACTCTATTTTCCTGTCAATTAATTTTCATAAGCAATATAATTATAGCTCCTTATCTATTATTTGATCCCAGCATTGATTTTCCACCTTCTTAAAACAGAGCCCGAAAGAAGAAAACTTATGAATGAAGATTGTTCAATGAAAAATAGACAGATGACTACTTTTTTTGTGGCAGCCATAAGGCACTCTGCTTAATTTGTAGAAAATTTCTCCAAGTTTTTGGATTGTAATTTGAAAAGGCATCACGTGCAAAAAACATGCTCCAAATTTGATGCATAAGAAGGCTTGTGTCATATGGACAAAATAGTGGCAAAAGTATGTCTTAAAAATGTAAAAATTACAAATCAGAGTGTTCCATTGTAAAACCTAATATGTGGTAGCATACTTACTAGCAAAACAAAACCATTTGCTGATAGTGAGTTATTAAGTAATGTATGAAAAGGATGGCAGATATAATTTTCCCTGGAACAAAAGGGGGGTTATATCCAAAATCAGTTTTTCTTATCGAACTATAGCCAAGAAAATTGAAGAAATGGAAAAAATCTATCAAAAGAAACTGGGAGAGTAAAGTTGCTAACTGTAATTTTTATGCTTTTGACAGTGCACAATAGCACTGATGCTACAAATATGGCTTAACTTGCTGTTTCTATTAGAGATATTGAAAACAAACGTAGGACAACTGAAGGACTAGATTCTTAGTACCATTAGAAGACACAAATAAATGAAGAGATTTATTCAAAGTAGTAAAAAATACTTGAAGGAAGGGCAGCGCCTCTTGCTCAGTGAGTAGGGCGCCAGCCCCATATACCAAGGGTGGCGGGTTCAAACCCGGCCCCGGCCAAACTGCAACAAAAAAAATAGCCGGGCATTGTGGCGGGTGCCTGTAGTCCCAGCTACTCCGGAAGCTGAGTCAAGAGAATCATCTAAGCTCAGGAGCTGGAGGTTGCTGTGAGCTGTGATGTCACAGCACTCTACCAAGGGCGACAAAGTAAGACTCTGTCTCAAAATAAACAAACAAAACAACTTTAAGGGATTTTCTTTGTCCATTGTCAAATATATCTGCTATAGTTACTGATTTTGGTTGCACTATGGTAGGTAAAACAGAGGGACTTGTAAAATTAATAGAAGATATTATAGTTGCCACCCCAAACTTTCATTTGATGAAGTATCATTGCATAGTACATCCAGAAAATGTCAAAATCTTTAAAATTGGAAAATATGAACAAAACTGAATTTTTTAGAGGCTAAGAGATTGAATTGAATTAAGAAATTCCAAAAATTCCTTAAAAGTATCTATGCTGACTATAATGACATCATTTACTTTTCAGAAATAAGATGACTAAGTCAAGGCCAAATGTTGAAAAGATCTGAAATGTTATCAAGTCATTTATTGTATCAAAAATCAAAGTTGTGCCAGAACTTGATGATGAAAACTAGCCTACATATAGCATTTTTAGTGGATTTAACTGCTCATTTAAATAAGTTAAATATGCGTCTCTGAAGTGAAAACCAATGTTCAAACCATAACAGTGCTTCAAATGAAACTGAAATTTTGGCAAGCTCCAATTAAGGCAAATGATTATATGCATTTGACATGTTGGCTAAACATAGTCTGGTGAATAGTGAAACAAATGCAATCTTGTTCTTTAATTTGATATAAGAATTTGAAACAACACTTTAAGACTTCCACTAAAATAATATTTTGGTTCACTTTTGACTCCATTTTTCAGTTGACATAAATGTGTTACTTGCCAGTTTTTAAGTGGAATGCATACAGCAACATTCAACTTAAAGATTTGATCATGTCTCTTTACTGGACTTTCATTTAGGTCTTATATTCCCAGAGACAAATATCCTTTGCTTCCCAGTCATGCCTTATTCCTGTCATCATTTTTTGGCAGCACCAACTTTGGCAAGCAATTGTTTTCAAGAATGAAGACCAGATTGATGAAAGTATTTCAAATTGTATATAGAATCATCACATTGTACCCCATACTTGCATTAATGTACACAGCTATTTAATAAAAAAAAAAAAGAGAGAGAGAGTCAAATTAGACCAAAAATATCTAATGAGCACCTTAAGACCTCATTGAGAATTGTAACTACTTCCATTGAACTGGATATTGGAGCATTAGTTTCTCCAATACAATGTCAAATCTCTCACTATTTTTGTTATTCTCTTTTCTTCTTTTTTCATTTTTTTAATAAAAGCAAAAGATGTTTTATTACTTAAATGTGTATATTTTCTACATCACTGATAACAAATTTGGGACCTTGCTCAATGATTGTAAGACACTCTCTGAATGGGCCACTGAATAATTAGGATTATTATATGAAGACATTTTTTGCTTATCTGTGGTGGCCGATATCACAAAAATTATGCATACTTCTTTTTCCCCCATCTCATTAGCTTTTGTTAGTGTTTGTGTATTTAAAGTGTGGTCCACGACAACAATTCTTCCAATTTGGCTCAGAAAAGCCAATAGATTGAACACCCCTGCTCTAGAGTGTTAGCTTTTATGCTTAGATCTCTGATGCATTTTCTAGTTTTTGTTTTGTTCTGAACGGTAAGAGTTTCAAAAGAATTGCAGTTCGCTTTTTGCGTACCATTCCTAGTGTCATCTCTACACATTTTGGGGACTTATTAAAAAATAAAACAAAAACCTTTCCTTTTAAACTGATCTGAATCGATTCTGCTGTCTTCACCTAATACATAGAGCTCATACATGGGGCTTACTGAAAAGCCTAAAGACAGGAGATGGGACAGGAAGATGAATCAGCCAATTTAAGAGCCTTTAACGGAGATGCTTTAAGTCCTTCCTGAAGAATAGATTGCCAATGAAGAAGATATTTAGGGTAAGAGGTGAAATAGTTATATTTATATTTTAAAACACACTTTGTCATTATTGGGGAGGAATTGACATATGTGGCTTGCTGCTGTGTCATTACTGAATACTTAGTTCCCTCATAATCTCAATAAAGACATATAAAAACATTCAAAGAGAAGCTGAATAACTGATTGTTCTCAATGCATCCACTTATTCTGAGCATTAATTATGGTCATTATGTTAAATACTCAGTAAATTCATTCAATGTATACAAGTCCTACATTTCCTAGTAGGTGGAGCTGCAGAGGGGAAAAAAGGACCAATTTTTCAGAGAAAGTAAAAGTTAATCTGTTATATATTTATTATTGGTAAAATATGACTAATAAAATTAAAGAGGTAAATATAGGCAATATACTATACACATGTGAGTAATAACTACTTACAGCAAGCCTTTGGTGTATGTGTACTCATGCTATTTGGAGTCAGGACTAGAAAGTAAAGGATGCCATTGTTGAGTGCACATTTCCATGGTGGATAATTATAAACCTATCCCTAGAAGTCAATGTCTTCACAAAAGGAAAAAAAAGATATAGGATAAAAAAGAAGGAAAAACAGGAAAAAAACATAACTCTATAAGAGGTGGAGTAACATCTTTAAAAGGAAAACCTAGTTTTGAAAAATGTACTAAATGTTTCTAATTTACATTCTAAGAATCTTTTGCACACTTGGAAGACCAGTTATTTAATTTTAGTGAAACGGATATGTAGATGGAATATGGTTCTGTTCAAGTATAAAATTACTAACTGTCGTAGAGTATTTGGAAGCTGTTTTACACAGTATAAGTCGATTATCATGAATTAGGGTATACGTCTATCAGGCAAAGATAAAAGCTAAAATATTATTTCATTTACCAGATTTTAAGAAAAGCTTTGAAGATTTAGTACATTAATCATTTTTTCTCATACACTAATCACGCTACAGAAAAGAAAGCAAATAGCCAAAGGAACCTTAAGCAAAAATGGCAAATTTGGAGTCCTCACTTTATAACTTCACTCTGTATTAGAAGACCAAAACAGCACAGTAGTGGCATAAAAACAGACATAAACCAAGGGGTCAGAACAGACCCCCAGATATAAAACCACACCCATATTCCCATATGATCTTGACAAAAAAGGCAATAATATACAAAGTCTGACAATTAAGTTCATGAATATCGCTGAATATCACTGTGGTCACCTTTGAGGTACTTGCCTTGGGAAGCTGTGCACCAGATTCAGCACCTAGTGTCAACGATTGCATTCATGGCCATCTGGAAGGGCCATCAGAGCTGCCGTCATATTATCCTTGATGTCCTGAAAGTCATCAAAATGCCTTCCTTTTAATATTTTACCATCAAGCAAAGGAAAAAGTCACTGGGGACCAGATTAGGTGAGTAGGGAGAGTGTTGCATTTTTATTACTGGCTAAAATCTCCTTCAAGAGTGCCATGTAAGCTGGTGCACTATTGTGTTACAAGATCCACAATTTGTTGGTAAAAAGTTCAGATTGTTTTTGGCTAACTTACACAGCCTTTCACCACTTCCAAATTCGTAATGAACAATCCCTCTTATATTAAAATATATTAACATCATTTTTACCCTTGATTTGGACTAATGAAATTTTTTTGGTCTTGGAAAATTGCCTGCCTTCCACTGTGCCCTTAGACACTTTGTTTCAGGGTCATACTGGTACACCTATATTACATGTATATTACAACACCAGTGAAAACCTGGCCCGAAACATTATCTTGCCTCTCCAAATAGTCTTGATATGTTTTTACTCTCCTTTGCTTATGTTCATTAGTGAGCTCCTTCAGGGCCATTTTTGTACACACCTTTCTCATCTCAGATTTTCAGTTAGGATTTTCTTAACTGTTTCTCTATCAATGTTTATTTGCTCTACTATGCTTCTCTAAATTGGCAGACACTAATGATTTTGATGCACAATTTGTCAAATTTCTGCAATGTTTTTGTCAGTGCTGCCTGTTACTGGCTGCCCTGACCTCTCTTTATCAGTGATGCTTTCTCTCTTCAGAAAAATGTATAATCATTGTACAATTTTTTTTCTTCATGGCATTATCTCCATAAATGAGAAATCACCAGTTCACCTTTCACTTCCACTTTTGCTAAGTTTAACACGAAATTTACTGTTAGCTCGTTGTTGTAATTTAAGATCTAACATTCTCACAATGGCACACAAAAACAGAACTATAGTAACGAGTATCAGTGAGACACTGCCATATGTCAACGTGCATACATATTTCGGCTGTGAGACACTGAAACTGAGGTAATGAAACCTCACAGAGTCGTTTGTACAGGTTGCCAGTGTAAGCACATGGTGGCAAGTTCACAAACTTAATTGTCATAGCTCATACCCTGGGGAAAAGAATCCCTTTTCAACGAATGGTGCAGGGAAAATTATATAGTCACACGTAGAAGACTGAAACAGGATCTGCACCTCTCAGCACTCACAAAAACACATACATGATAGATAACAGACTTAAACTCTGGGAACAAAACTATAACAATCCAAAGAGAAAATGTTGGAAAAACTCTTACTGACATTGACCTAGGCAAAGAATTTATGAAGAAGTCCCCAAAGCCAATCACAACAATAACAAAAAGAAACAAATGGCACCTGACCTATCAGGAATGAATTTTAGATCAGGAATGAGATTATATAGGTCTAAGATATTGGGATAAGTGATGAAGAGAAATTCAGGGAGTTCACTAAGCTTTCAAGCAGGAGTTTGGAAGTAGGTAGTTGGTATTCAACAGGTCATTGTGAAATTGGTACACTTCTAACATCAGGAGATGAGGAAAGGATTAAAAAATACCAACACAGGTGGATCTCCACAGTTCTGCCAGAAAGCCAACATGACTTTTACATCTTTTTCTGCCTTCCTAATCTTGCATTTGTGACTTCCATTGGAACACTCCAACCTGAACCATGTGGAAAAAGGATATCTGAACAGTATAGTTTCCACCATTTTTTTGATGATGAAAAAGGGATCTTACAAAGGTATAATTTAAAACTGAGATATTGTTTCAAAATGGGCAATGTGAATATTAATTTTCTTATTGTCCCTAAATAATGGAAATTTGTACTAAATATGCTTAGAAAAATAAACAGTATAAGTAGCAAAATTATTAATGAGAATAACTAATCAAAGTATAAATGATTAAATGTTATTTAAACATTTTCAAATAAAAATGAAATAGTTTACATGTAAAGTAAAAATTTCTCAACTGATGTTATTCAAATCACTCTTAAAGAGTTCAGCTTACTCTTACACTTACCTCCAATTAAATTTTAAAGTCAAGTATACTGCCAGTACCAGATTTCCTCACCCGTGCATGCTCATTTTAGTGTTCTGGTTGAATTAGCATTACAGTCTATATTTTCCAAATTCCAATGTTCTACAACTCTTTGTTCTTGGTTGACTTGAAGATGTTGAGAATATTATTCACTTGTGATTTGGAGGCTCCCATAGGCTCACGTGGATGTTTTACAGTCCAAAATCAAATTCTAGCCTTTCAAAGTGTATCTTTATATGTCTTCATTTTTGGTGCACAACCCCTAATCAGTATTTATTGAACATTTATCATCTCCCTGGCACTTTTATTTAGAGTACTGATTCCTGTCATGTGCATGTAACAGTTAGAAGATAATAAATCAGTGGTTACATTTCAAATAATTTTGATGAATGCCCTATACTAAAAAACTATGACTGTAATGAGGAATTGGGGTCTGGTCACTATTTTATATTTTATGATTCTCTATTGCATAAGTGTGACATTTTAAAGGACATTTGCTTACAAGTGAATTTATTTATTTATTTATTTATTTATTGAGACAGAGACTCACTATGTCGCCCTTGGTGGTGTCACAGCTCACAGAAACCTTAAAGTCGTGGGCTTCAGCGATTCTGTTACCTCAGCCTTCCAAATAGCTGGGACTACAGGTGCCCACCACAATGTCCAGCCAGGTTTTTGTTGTAGCTATCATTGTTGTTTGGCAGGCCTGCGCTGGATTTGAACCTGCCAGCCGTGGTTATGTGGCTGGTGCCCTAGCTGCTGAGCTACAGGTGCCAAGCCAACAAGTGAATTTTATTTCTTGGTTTCTTCTGCATTTGTTATGATAAGAGATATTTAATAGATTTTTAGAAAATTCAGCTTGGCAGTCCAAGAGATCTTAAGGTCTAGACCTGGAGTCAGATGGAATTGATAGTAAAGAAGTAGCAGTTCCTTTCTGAAATCATTGCCTAATTCAGCTCTATTGATATAGAAAAGAGAAGAGGAACAACTGAAATTTCATTTTGTAATTGACGCCATAGTAAATTTCTTATTTAGTTAAATAATTAGGATTGAAGGTGATGTTACTAATTAGCACTCACAAACCTAACATAATATTTTGAGTGATATTTATAATTACAAAAATTAGTTATTTCTATAGTAACAATATTTTGTACCATCCTATTTATATTTGTCTTCAATAGCATTTAATATACTATCCTAAAATTTGTCCATATAGTATATATGATACAATATAAACCTATATTCTATACAAACATCATGTTTATGCTACAAGTACGTATATATATATAAACATATATGCATATTCTCTATTCTTTTATTATTTTATCATATACATGTATATATGAGAATTTCTGAATATGACTTATATAATTGGACAACCACAATGTGTTTGGCTTATGCAAAGATTAACATCTTCTAAGAGAGCTATTTACTTATGATTGGTTGAAAACTTTGATATATCACTTGTAAAACATAGCTAATTATCAATAAATGCTAGCTGAGCTGTTTTGAAAGAATTGAATTCCAACTAACAGTGTTTTGATTTTCTGAGTAGAATATTGCACCCTTTGTTTGCTTAGGGTAACAGAGAAAGGTGGAGAAGTTTTGCCTGAAAATGGAAACAGAAAAGTGATGTAACTACAAGCCAGAGACAAAGTATTTTATTTTTTTTGAATGATTTCCAATATAAAATCCAAAATGTGTAGTATAAGTTTTATTAATTGCTAAGGAATTGTGATTTTTGTTTCTGAGTGGTGACTGGGCAACTGCCAAGGTTACTTTCAAGGTGGATGGACTCATCATGGAGGATACCCACTTGGATCCAGTCATTCCTACTCTGGTCTGTATGACAGATTCATTGAGCACCAAACACTTATTGGGGTACACATGTGAAAATAATTATTTTTATCCATGAATTATCATTAAATATCTGCTTGATGTCTATTTTAATGCTATTATAATGTTATTTCATTAAGGTAGATACTGCAGTGAAAATTAGCAGAGGGTAAAAAAATAGAATAGAACTTGTTTATCTAATCTGTCCCAATTTAAACTCTCCATTTATTATGAAGTCAGAGCTTAGTCCTTTCTCTTCTCCTAGTAAATGGAGGCTCAGAAGATTTCATACCTCTTTTCAACCCTATTCTTGCTTCAACGTCCTTCCTTTACTTGCTATAAAGAATGGAAAATGGAGCTCTCTCCTCTCTCCCCCTTTCTCTCCCTCTCTCTTTCTCTCTCTCTCTTTTTCCCTCCTCCTTAATGCTGCTCTGCAGCATCCCCCCAGCAAATAAAGACCTTTCGTACAAAAAAAAAAGGAGGATGAGTTAATGTGTGTTAATGTTCTAGGGCTGGCTTAACAAAGTACCACAGAAAGATATGGCTTAAAACATCAGAGATTATTCTCCCAAATTATTCTGGACATTAGTTGTCTGAGGTAAAGGTATTGGCAGCAGTGGTTCCCCCTAAGGGCTCTGGGGGAGAATCCATTCCATGGTCTATCTTCTTGCTTGGAGTGACAACAAGCAATGCCTTGACTTGTAGATGCATTATTCCAGTCTCCACCTCCATCTTCACATGGTACTGTCCCAGTGTCTCTTAGTCTTTTTTATAAGGATGTTAGTCATATTGGTTAAGAGCTCATCTGTTCCAGTACTATCTCATCCTTTTATAATTGCAGCTATACCAGCCCTGTTTACAACTAATTTCACACACATGCAGAGCTACTGAACCTTCAACATAAATTTTCCCAAGGACACAATTCAACTAATTCAGAAGAAATATACACAAGAGTCATTTTCTTAGTTGATGATTCTACATTGCCCTCTTGGCTCTCTGGTGAAAAGCATGTATCACTTTGTGGGTCAGAATGCAATCTTTCCTGTTGCATGATTTCCTAGGTTCATTGACCAAATCTCTACATGACATCTGCCTCTGTGGTCTATCCACAGCCTTTTCCTGTTGAAGTTTCCCAGGAGGAAGCCTTCCCAAAGCTCACATTTTGGTGGGGAAACATGAAGTATAGTTAGCTAATTTTCCACTTAATCCACATCTTTCCCTTGACCAAACCATGGGGCTATCAGCTGATCTATTGTTTACCCTTCTTTCTGACCTATCATATATTTCAGAATAATTTTTCCACTTGCTCAAATTCCTACAGAAGACTGATTAGAAAATTTATTGAATGATAATCAAACCAGAACTAAGTTGCATGGCTTTCCATCACTCACAATATCTTCGCAAGTGTTTGTATCAGAGTCTTTCCTTTTGACTAGGCAATAGGGAATACTTTCTAAGACTTAAAGATTCTTTTCATTGGTTTTCAATATATGAAACACAAACATTGATACTTGATAAAAATTTCATTATTATTTACAAGACTGAATAAGATAAAACTGCTAGGCAGTGCCACACACGGGTTATAACCTAGGGACAGAATAACAACAAATTGGAGTTCCAAGGGGCAGCACCTGCATAGCCAAGCTTCCAGGCCCTCCATGTAGTGACCAAATTAATACCTTAATAATATAACTTGGCTGGTACCTGAGCCTGGGTGATTACAGTGTGGTCTCGGGGGAAACTGAGCAAGTAGGGGAAATAATTGGCCTCAAAAGTGGATCAAGGCAGTATTTATTTAAGTATATTACTTCTATCAAAATCACTATCCCACTATTTCTTCTATCTATGTCTTCTTTAATTTCTATGTCATCTGCTTGATTAGGATACTTCAGCATATCACATCCTTCCTGGGGATATGTATTGGATGTCTCTGGGTTGTCTCCAGCGAGACTGGACCTTGCTCCCATGCTTTTCAGCCTGTCAGTTTAGTAAAGAGCACTTCATCTTTTTTTGCAACAGGGATGGAAATACACCATTTAATATTTTTTTTTCTAATGACATATATTAGGTTCTGTTTCATTAGTGAGATACATTCTGATTAATAAACACCAGGGCAGGGAATATACACTAACATCCTGACATAAAGATAAATTAACTTCTCTTCAGTTTAATACCTTCCACTGTAAGTGTTCTTCAACCCCCTTTATGGATTCAGTAGATGGAAAAGCATTTCTGGCCTACCCATTGCTGAATACACACAATTGGTAAATTAGTATGTTCAGTTATTTTCACATGATCAAAATTTAAATTTTTTTCCTAAGGAGAATGAAAGGATGGCATTAAAATCCTTCCTACCACAGCTGTGTGCTGGCTCCAGAGTTTGATTCTTTCTTGATCACCTGGAGGTTAACTTGTTTTATGAGCTTGTTCTGCAGAACTAGAAAATTACTCAACAAACCAAAGAGGGCATATAGCCCCTCAGCATCTGCCAAACCTCTCTTCAGCAATTGCCTGAACATACTCCAAGGAATTCAGATAAAAACAACCTTTTGTTGAGCCTTGAAGAGTACCCAGCAGACAGCAGGGGTACAAACGCCCACTCACCCAAGTTCCTGACAGACTGGGATCCCAAGGACCCCGATGAGGTAGACTCACAGAGGAGAGGAAATCATGAAAAACAAAGCACACAAAATCCCCCAGCTCTCTTCAGTGCTGCTTATGTTATCAACTGGAAGGATTAACCCTTTATTTACTGCTTATAATTCCCTCTAAAAGCTCCCAGCCTCTGGCTCGGGGCGGGGACTCTCCTGTTCATCCTTTAGAGTGCTATGCCATCTTTCTCCTAGTTCTCTCTCCCCTTTCCCCTTTTTCTCTGTGAGACAGTAAAATAAAATTTTTCTTCATTAGATCCTACTCTTTGAATGAGAAATCTTTCTCTACCCTAGGCTGTCATGAGCTCTGTACTCTTAAATTATCCCTTCTGAGAAGTTCTTTAAAAATTATTTTTAAATCAGAGGAGGAAGGTCTCTGAGAAGTAGTGAATATTTTCCAGGTAAAGGATTGAAACGTTCTGGGAAAGGTTCCCTTTCAATCCTCATTCCTATCTACTACTACTAGTATCATTTTTTTTTTTTTTTTTTTGCAAGACAGAATTTATTCACAGAAAAGAATACCGAAAACATTAAGGCACCTGTTAGAGGGAGAAAATTCTAGTGGGGAGAGAGAAGCTCTCTCCGTTTCTCTCCCAGTCTTTCCCCATCTCCTCCTTTAGGCCTTTAGTCTCAGGGTATATATAGGTGTATGGGTTCCTTGGCCA
>CAUYON010049068.1:0-104793 GCA_963573935.1 Arctocebus calabarensis
GCCAATCACCCAAGGACTTTCCAACGTTGTACACTGGGTGTGTGGTAGTGGGAAGGTTTGATTTTCCTTTCCAAGTGTTCTGGAATTGTTTTCTGTTCCAGCAGCAACATCAATCAGGGACAGGGCTGGAACTGAGTGAAACGCTTCAGCCCCTGTTAAGTACCCAGGTTCTCAGGCCTCACCTCCCCCTGCCAAATAGTGACAGGGAGTAGCAGACTGGTTGTAGATCCACAGACCTCACTGTGACCCAGGCAGGTGCAATCCTCTGGAGCATCGGCTCATTGGAGAAAACTGATCACAACTGTTAACCACTGACTAGGTGTGACAGAGGGACAAGGTGGGGAAGAAGGCATCAACCTTCCCAGACTAATTCTCTGCCTTTTTGTTCTACTTGGGTTCTCAATGGGTTGAACAATACCTGTCCACAGTCATCTCAGTCTATTTAACTGAGAGGTTACTTATCTATTTTATTTTAAAATATTAATTTAGGGGGTACAAATGTTTTTTATTGTATATGTATTTTGTATAATGTTTAATTAAGGGTTTTTGGTGTGCCCATAAACAGGGTAGTGTTCATTGTACTCAATAGGTAAGCTTTTATCCCACATTTACCTACCCGCCCTCACTCATTTTTGTTTTATCATGTCTTTCATATCACTTTGTGCTCCTAGGCACACATTTATTAGTTCCCAGTTATTAATGAGAACATAGGGTTTGTTTTTTCATTCTTGTGATACTTCAGGGTAGTGTTCTCCACTTCCATCCTCATTGCTGCAAATGGCACTATTCCATCCCTTTTTATGGCTGAGTAGTACTCCATGGTGTGTGTGTCTGTATATAACATATATCATTTTTTCTTTATCCTCTCATGAATTGAAGACACTTAAGTTGATTCCACATATTTGCAATTGTGAATTGTGCTGTAATCAACATTTAGTGCTGGCATATTTTCACAAAATGATTACCTTTCCTTTGAGTAGTTATCAGTAGTGGGATTGCTAGATTGAATAGTAGGCATACTTTTAGTACTCTGAGTAATTTCCATATTGTTTGTAATAGAAGTTGGACTAATTTATAGGCCAATCAACGGTGCATTAGAATTCTTTTGTCTCTTCATCCATGTCAGCATCTATTTCTTTCTTTCTTTCTTTCTTTTTTTTTACTTTTTAATAATGGCGGGACTGATATGGGTAAGTAGTATCTCATTGTAGTTTTAATGTTCATTTTCTGGATGATTAATTATTTTTAGCAGTTTTTCATATGTTTCTTGGCCATTTGCCTATATTCTTTTAAAAAACTTTTGTTCATGTCTTTTGATTACTTTTTGATGAGAGTGTGTGTGTGCTTTTTTTCCTGATTTGTTTGAGTTCTTTATGCTTTCTGAATATCATTCCTCTGTTGGATAGAAAGTTGGAGAGTATTTTCTCTTATTCTGTAGGTTGTCTGTTCACTCCATGATTATTTCATTTTCTGTGAGAAATCATGTTAATTTAATTAAGTCTCACTTATTCGTTTTAGTTATTACTATATTTTCCTTTGGGATCTTAGCCATAAATTCTTTGTCTTGGCTGATGTTGAAAGAGTTTTTCTTACATTTTTTTCTATAATTTTATGGTTTCATGCCTTGTATTTTCCTTTAATCCATTCTGAATTAATTTTTTTATGATGAGATAAGGGACCCTGTTTCAACTTCTGTATGTGGCTATACAAAGACAGAAAAAAACCTGGATTGTTGAAAAGTTGAACAAAATTGATAGACTTTACTTACTTTCTAGTAAGCCAAATTAACCAAAAATAGAGGAGAAAGAACTCAAAGAACCTCAATCAGAAATGAAGAAGGAGACATTACAATTGATACCACAGAAACACAAAAATCAATTTCGACTACTATGAAAATAACTACACAAATAAACTAGAAAACCTAGACAAAATGGATAAATTCTTGGAAACCTACAACCTCTCAATCCTGAATCAGGACGTAATTGAAACATTGAACTGACCAATAATGAGTAAAGAGATTGAAGCAGTAATAAAAATAGAGAGAGAGAGAGAGAGAGAGAGAGAGAAGAAAAGAAAAGAAAAGAAAAGAAAAGAAAAGAA
Source organism: Arctocebus calabarensis (assembly GCA_963573935.1). NCBI lineage: Eukaryota > Metazoa > Chordata > Mammalia > Primates > Lorisidae > Arctocebus > Arctocebus calabarensis. The sequence goes on from CAUYON010049068.1 coordinate 2,101, forward strand.
AAGAAAAGCAAAGCAAAGCAAAGCAAAGCAAAGCAAAGCAAAGCAAAGCAAAGCAAAGCCTTGGACTTGAAGTGTTTACAGTCAAATTCTACCAGACCTATAAAGAAAAACTGGTATCTATCCTACAGAAAATATTCTATAGCATAGAGAAGGAGGGAATCCTCCCTAACTCATTCTATAATGCCAGTATCACCCTGATACTAAAGCATATCAAAGCCAGGAATGAATACAACAAAAAAGAAAACTACAGACTAATATTCCTTATGAATATAGACACAAAAATAAGTGATAAAATACCAGCAAACCAAATTCAACAGCACATCAAAAAGACAATCCACCATGATCAAGTGGGTTTCATCGCAGGGATGCAAGAATTGTTTAATATGCAAATTACATAAATAGAAACAAAAGCAAGGACCACATAATCATCTCAATAGATGCAGAACAATCATTCTAAAAAATCCAGCATGCTTTCATTATAAAAAACCCTCAGTAAACTAAGAATATAAGAAACATACCTCAAAGTTATAAAATCTATATATGACCAATCCTCAACAACCTCACACTGAGTGGGGAAAAGTTGAAAGCATTCCCCCTAAGAACTAAAATAAGACAAGGATGCCCACTGTCGCCATTTCATTCAATATATAGTATTGAAAATCCTAGCCAGAGCAATCAGACAAGAGGAGGAAGTAAAGGACCCCCAAATCAGGAAAAAAGAGATGAAACTATCCCTCTTTGTGATGATATGATCTTGTATATAAAAACCCTAAGGACTCCTCCAAAAGACTCCTAGAATTGATAAATAAATTCAGCAAAGTCTCAGGGTACAAAATCAATGTGTACACACACACCCACCCACCCCACACATATATTAGTAGCAGTTTTATATACTAATGATAGTCAAGCAGAGATTCAAATCAAGGACTCTATTATATTCACAATAGCTACAAAGAAAATAAAATACCTATGAATGTACCTAACAAAGAACGTGAAAGATCTCTATAAGAACTACTGATGAAAGAATTCTCAGATGATACAAAGGAATAAAAAAAAAAATCCCTTGCTCATGGATTGGTAGAATCAACATTATAGATCTACAAAAAATAATTCTAACCTTCATTTGGAAGGAAAAATAGCCTGAATAGCCAAAACAATTTTATGTAAAAGGAACTCTAGAGGCATCCCATCGCCTGACTTTAACCTACAGTAACCAAACCAGCATAATATTAGTAGAAAAGTAGAGACAGAGATCAATGAAACAAAATGGAGAACCCAGAAATAAAACCATCTACCTACACCCAGCTACTCTTCAACAACACTTACAACATAAACTGGTAAAAGGAAGTCCTATTCAACAAACAGTGCTGCCTAAATCGGATATACTACTGATTTAAAAGCTAATATTTTTTAGAAACATGCTCAGAAACACTCAGAAATAATATTTCACTAGCAATCTGAGCATCCCTTAGCTCAGTCAAATTGACACATAAAATTAACCATCACAAGTTCACCCATTGTCAATTTGTCTCACAAAATTAACTTTTGCACATGCATCCATTGTCAGTTTGATATTTATAGAAACTTCATTAAGTAATAGTTAATCTATAAATAAATAAAATAATAATGTCATTATTTCATCTATCATGGTACAACTATTTTGTTTACAACTGAAAAGATATCAATCTCTTCCTCAGCAGAGGAGCTAATGCCCTTTAATGAAGTTTACTCTTCTGATATCTTATAATTATCTTTAGATAATATGATATAAAATAACAATACTTAAATGCTGATAAAATTCTATATTGTGTTGTAAGATAAGAAAATTATAAAATAAAAACCAAAGATCTTTGCTTACTATATTTTTATATATACACAAACACATTTATAATAAAATAAGGAGGAAAAGAAAGTCCTTCTTTTCATTAACTGTTCTTATAGTCATATCTGGTATTTATAACTCCCTTCTTCCTACTACCTATTTTGTGTTGTTTGTTATCAGGAAGAACATCAACTGGTTATGGTTCTTTACATGGTGTTGTGACCCAAACCTTCATTCCCTAAAGAGGTGAACATGAGAAGCCCAAAGACGCCAAGTGGCAGTGCACACTTCCAAGTAAATGGAATCTTTGGTGTGTCTCCTGGTGGAAGAATTATTTCTTTTGGAACTAAGAACTTTAGGAAGACAAAATATAAATTTGGGGAACAGAAAACAAAAATTTTGCAAGGGAGTCATTAGAGCAATAGTGAGTTGTGCCATTCACATTTTTACTCTTTGATTCCTGTACCCGTGAACTATCATTATCAGAAAAAGAGGACCATATATTAGATGTTGATTTGGAGTATACTCACTCTTCTTGAGACCTTTGTTCCAGCCCTAAAGGTGTTGCCACCTAGCTGGTTCTATAACCAAGTCCTCAAAGAGCCATTTCACTGGTCTATTAAGCCTACTGCTTTAGAATGGTGAACAACATAAGGCCAGTGAATTCCATGAGGATAGGCCTACTGCCATGCTTATTTCACTGAAAATGACTTTCTTGGTCAGAAACAATACAGTTTGTAATTCATGATGGTGAGTAAGACATTTTATAAATCCATGGATGCTAATTTTGGCAGAAGTATATAGAAAAGACAAATCTGTATCCTTCCAGTAAGTGACTATTCTAGTAAGGACAAAACATTATGCTTTCAGGATGGAAGTGGTCCAGTGTAATCAACCCACCAGACAGCTGGCTGATAACCCCAGGAAACTGTCCCATATTGGAGCTCAGTGTTGATCTCTTTTGCTGGAAGAATGGGCACTCAACAGCTGATGTGGTCGTGTTGGCTTTGGTGAGTGTATGCATAATCACCTTCCCTGCAGTCATAGCTACTTTACTTACAAGCCCATTGGGTGATGACAGAGGTTCCTTGGAAAAAAAGCTAATTGATATCTACAAAATGAGTCACCCTGTCCATTTGAGTATTAAAATTCTCCTCTGCCAAGATCACTATTTGTTGAGTCTTTACATGGGACGCAAATATCTTCACATTTCTTCCCATTTGAAAGTGGTCTTTCAGAAAACAACAACAACACAGTAGTTGTCTATGGATGATGGCTACCACCTTTCTCTGAAATCCTAAAGATATACTCTGAAATTCACATAAAGGTGCCTGCCAAAGACTCTAAACAGACTCTGAAATTTCAAGCACTATTGGATCCACTGCATCATAGGGTGCAAATAGCAGAGCAGGTTACACAGCTTCTTGTCCTGCTGGAGAGTGTTTTCTTATTTTAGGCTCAACTCAAAACATACAGTTCTCAGTTCACTTAGTGTTGGGGATGCTGTGGATCCCAGACTGGGATGGTGGTCAGCAAGGGAGATAGTGCTGGAAAAATCTACAGACTTTACACTAAACTTACAGCATAAACCCTGAAAGCCTGAAAGGGCATACACCGCTTCATGTGCAGCATGGCAGCCTGAAACAATGCAGCAGCTGGTTCTGTTTTGCAGGAGTTTTTACCGGGCACAGCAACAAAGTAAACATGCAGGAATGCATAACAGTCAAGGTTAAAAAATGAGAGAGGGGAAATTATGGCCTCCAGGAAAGTTGGGTAAAGGGTAATGGTAGAATAAACAGGGATAAAGGTTAATGGAACAGAGAGACCATTTAAGGCACGCAAGGAAAAGAACGAGGGAGAGCAAGTCTCATCTCTTCAGGCAGACATAGCATCCCTCATCTAAACCACTAATTGATGATTTCAGCCTGCCTGGACTGCTGATTTTCCCATGCAGGGATAGTCATGCAGATATTCTCCTGAAGTGCAACAGACCTTTTTCTTCTCATTTAGAGTGCAGTGGTGGCTCACCTGCATGCTTTTCCTTGAGTTGAAGGGCTCATGGGGAACTCAGCCTACCTTCCTCCTACAAATTAGTAAATAAGACAGAGTAACACATTCAAATGAGGAATATGTTGCCTCCAAAGCCCAAATAGATCCACCACTGTGTCTCTTTCTGAGAAGATGGAAGGCCACTGAACTAAGAGTCTGAAGGCTCAAGAAACAGGAGCTCGTCCAAAGGCAAAAGAAGATGGATCTTTCAATTCAAGGAGAGAGAGAGAATTTACTCTTCCTCCACATTTTTGTTCTATGCAGGGCTCCAACAGATTAGATGCCCACTCACACTGGGGAGGATGGGTTTCTCTTTTTCAGTCTACTGATTCAATCTAATCTAATCTCTTCTAGCAACACCTTCACAGAGTACACCGTGGGGTGACCAGCCGGTTACTTGATGACAGGTTGATTACATTGGACCACTTCCATCATGGAAGGAGTAATGTTTTGTCCTTGCTGAAATAGACACGGATTTGTCTTTTGTATATGCAGCCATCTGTACATCTCTTAGTTCAGCCAAGCTGACATAAAATTAGCCATCACAAGAAGAGAGAGGAAAGGGAAATTAAAAAATAGCAATTTAAAAAGACTGCTTTATATATAATGGGTAAGATGTATGAATCGCTAAAATGTTAATGATGATTATTTTAATGTGGTGGGTATTCAACTGATTTTTAATTTCTTCTTTTTACCTTTAAATAGCTTTTGACTTTTGACAATGTGCTTATGTATTTTATAATCAGAAGAACTTACATTTCTTTTCCATATGGGAGAAGGGAAAGTAAAACAAGCCTAAGCAAAAAAATCATGTCTGAGGAAACTTGATACTTCAAATCACATAACTAAGATCTTATTAACATTAAGCGTTACCTATAGGTAACTTTCCACTGTCATTCTGTAAGAAAAGAATCAGCTGCTTATGTTCACATAAGACTAAAATTTAGTAGAAGTTGTCTTCTTTGTATTTCTCTTTGGAAATGAATTAGCAATTACAAGTCTTGTGAATTTAAAAGTGAAAAAGTCTTGTTTATTCAATTGTAGGGCAGAACTCCAGATTTTGATATGATGAGATCATAAAGATAAACGGCATATTCTGAATTCTCAGATAAACAGATTCTCCCAAGAACCTTTTTACCTCTGAATTTATATTCTTCTATACTATAACACAAACATTACTTCATTCTTCCTTTCTTTGATCATTCTTCAACTGAAATTGAAAGAAAGGAAATGTGTTAATTAAATCTGATGTCTAGACCACTCTTCTGAGCTCCAGAACTCTTTTTATTTATTTAATTAATTAATTCACTATTTTTTGAGACAGATTCTCACTCTGCCATCAGGGGTAGAGGGCTGTGGCATCATAGCTCATAGCAACCTTAAACTCTTAGCCTCAAGTGATCTTCTTGCCTCGTCCTTCCAAGTAGCTGGGAGTACAGGCACCCACCACAATGCCCAGCTATTTTTTTAGTAGAGATAGGATCTTACTCCTGCTTAGGCTTGTCTCAAATTATGGAACTCAAGCAGTTCACCTGCCTCAGCCTCCTAGAGTGCTCCGTAAGTCTTCACTCAAGTGTTTTCTTGATATGTATTCTTGGATGCTTCAAAATCTCATACACACACACACACACGAGTGATTTACTACCTAGTTACTCACTGTCAAATATTATCCTTCTCTAGTATTCCCAGTTTCAGTGATATTGTCAATAGAATAAGCTAGAAAAGTAGAAGTTATTTTTTACTCAGTGTTTGTCATCCTTCCCCATATTAAATAATTTGATGGTTGTTTTGATTTATTAACCTAAACATCTCTCAAAGTAACCTATTTCTACTCTATCTGCACTCCCAGTATAGTGTATGAATTTACACTATCACCAATGCATCCTTCAATGTTCTGTGTTCTTTTATGTGATGGTCAGGCAGGGATGGCTACAGGAGGAAGCATAAGAGAGGATCAGGAAAATACAATTTTATTATGCATGCAAGTCTTAGAAACATGAAAAGCCATCTGGATAGGCCTCGGGGTACTTAGGAGGCAGGAAGTAGAATTGGGCAGAAAGCAGAGGACAGAGCCTTTATTGGACTTCCCAAGGAAAGGGCAAGGCAGGGCAGGACAAACATAGGATTGGCTAGTTTGAATCATTTCTACTGACTCTAAGCAACAGTGAAGATCCTTAGTTGCCTGGTACCTGGGTCTGAGATGATTTAAGGCAACCCCCCCCACCCCCCCGTGAGGTATATTGTCATCATTGAAGAGGGATGGCTTGCATGGTGATGACCTGCTCTTAGATGAGTCACATGCTGTCTCCTACAATGGAGATTGTCCCAGAGGAGCACCGTCTCTTCCCCCAGAAAGGTTTTTAAGATGTCAAAACAGGCTCAGCGCCTGTAGCTCAGCAGCTAGGGCGCAAGCCACATACACCAGAGCTGGAGGGTTCACATCCAGTCTGGGCCTGCCAAACAACAAGATGTCAAAACATTATAATATAAAGAAAATCAAAATATAAATACTACATTGAACTATTGCCATGGCTACCTACCTGGTCTCTCTTTTTATTTTACAGTAGAACCCCTCCAATCCAAACTTCAACCTACAGCTGAAAAAATTATCTGAAAAGGATCACCTCTGCATGAAATGTTTTTCCCTGGCTTTCTCTCACTTCAGTACTGACTCTCAGCTCTCTTGCTGATTTTTACTTGTGATGCTTTCTGCCTCCACATTCAACATTTCAGACCTAAATTTTTCTCTCCTTCATTTGTGCTTTGCTGTCTCATGCTTCAAGATCTTTTCTCATGCCATTTTCCCATTTTCTCGCTTAAGTGAATAGCTAATCACTTTCTGTATCCATATGCACCAAGTAGCTTCTGTTCATGCTTCAGATCTTAGCTAAAGTAAGATTTCTCTGTGCTTTTCCAACCCAGAAATTTTCATAGTTTATATCCCTGTCTGAAATAATTACTTGGCTAATATTACCAACTTCACCACGAGTAAACTATAAGCTCCACAAGGCAGAGCCAAAGTTTCTTTCACTCATCACTAGGCATTTGTATCCAACACAAGAACCAGCATAAAGATAATGCTAACTATAAATCCTTGGCACAATTAGTTGGGCTATGGTCTATTTTTGATGTCAAATAATTCTCTTCTATTTACATGCCTGGATATTTAGCCCTGAGCTTGTTTATCTTGTTAATTTTATTGTTCCCTGAATGCCCTATTGTCAGTATTTGTACTATTATTTTTATTTGTACATCGACTAATTTTGTGGTTTTACAATTTTGTGATATTAAATTTAAGATTCTATCTGTCAGGTTCATTTTCCTATGAATATCAGTTATATTTAAGTTTTCTGTAATTATAGGTTGTATCTAGTCTTTATCTTGAAACAGATTCAGATGTTAAGTAAATATGATATAACATATTGGAACCATAAAGCAAATAGAAAGTTATATTGAAGAAATATGTACAAAAGAATATAAGTCACCTTCCTAGGCTTAAAGTTCCTTAGGGAAATTTTGCATTTTATCTATGTTTATACATTCTTCAACACCTAGATAAGGCCTTCCACCAGGATGAGGTCAGTCACATGTAATGAATTAAATATCTCATCTCAAAAAAACTGTTGCAAGAAATCAGCATTTTCTATGCAAGCATTACATGTTGAGCTAGTTATTTTTCCTTCTTTAAATCATCAAATAAATTAAGTCAAATAAGAACCATCATATATGAGGACTATACATAATACATTTCCATGTCAATAAATATTTTCTTCAAGATTAATTTAAATGTGAACAATTTTGTTCTTATAAAAAATAAAACAATTTAGACTTAACATATTAACTGGAGAAAACATCAGATCAAATTTACTAGGTTCATTAAGCTTAGGGAATTAAATTTGAGAAATCTTTATTTTCTACTAATAGGTTCCAAGAGTAACATTTAGTAGCCTGTCAAATATGTGCTTATTTGTCATGCAAATTGACATTAGAGATTGGAGAAAACAAATAGTATTAAATAGTTTTTCTCTTTGAAAATTCACCGAGTATTTATATTCAAAAGTTTTAATAAAGTGTAATGCACTACTACGCATGACTTCTCATGCTTTGACTTTACAAAAATTTTAGACCATCTTTGAGCTGCCAAATCCTGTTTTCTATTCACTAGCTATGACTTGATTGGTTGGGTTCCTACTGGATGACGTTACTCACCACAAAGCTACCAATATTTACACAACATCAGTTTCTCATGCAAGAACATACAGAATTCCTGCTGGGTTCTTTCCTTATAATTTCTTGAATTTGTGACAGATGCAATGAATGCAGAAGAAATTATTCTCACTGACATATTTTCTAGGAGCACCTAGATTCATGTTAAAGTAACTCTGAGAGTACAGAAAATTTAAGTAGCATCAAATGAAAATTATATCTATGTTTTAAAATAAAAAGACACAATTAATGAAGTTAAAGAGCACAGGTAGATAATAGAATTCAATCCTAAGGCTTCTATTTTTAGTCATAGCTCCTTCATTTGACATTTCCATTATAGGAAGCTATTGACTGGATTGTAAAATGCTGAGTCTGGTGTGGCATTCTTATCTTCTTAAGAAGCAGTTGTTTTAACTTTACCCTGACATTGCCTGCTTTTCACTAACTTTCTTTTTTTGTTTGTTTGTTTTATTTTGATGAGTGATTGCTTTTACCTGAAATAACTAAAATTTATTGCCTACTAACTATATTTTTATTTACAATGCTTGAATCAATGTGTTTCAAACAGCCATCATTCTGAAGACAGCACAATTTTTAAATGGCAAAAGATTTTATAAATATCTGTCAATCAGGCTATATACATTGGACTGGTAATTGCAACTGCACCTCAAAGTAACAAGCGATAGTTTTAGTCACAGTGCATTGAATATATTTGGCTGAATATTAAGACTTTACCTTTTCTTGAAATCACTGTTTAGAAATTGCCCTTTCCTCTGGCACGTGATTACTATCACCAGACTTTCAAGGTAGTCAAAGACTAAGGATCCACTGGTGAACTTTCAAATGTAGTGGAAGTGTAGGCTGAGAGTGGTTAGCCATGTTTTTTCTTGCTGTTTGATCGATGTCCATGGTTGCAATAAGATCGGCCACTTCCAATCCTCGATAGCTACAAACTAGCGATTGTGTGTGTATGGGTGTGTGTGTTGTGGGGGGGGCGGTTGAGAATTGAGTAGTATGTACATTGTAATATATCTTCAGATCTTGTTTAGTAAAAATTTACAGAGTAGGACAAAAATTCAGGATTTGGGTATTGCCCTAAATCATTATTCATGTTGTCTTATTTCTGGAAGTTATACATATTCTAGAACCTATACTGAATCTGATTTTGATCTTGATATATACACACCTCCTGCCTTCCTGGGAAAATGTCTTATATACACAATCACCATTAGAGTACTCAATGGTCAATTATGTCAATTTTTTTATATAACATAGCATGGTGGAAAAGGTGTAACTCTGGACTAAGAGAGACCTGCATTAGTTACAAGCTCCACCATCTAATAGTTGTATGAAATTAGGATTTTCATTTATATATCTGAGTCAAAATTGCTTCATCTATAAAATCAAGATTAACGGTAATTCTCTTTAGTCCTATAAAGCTTAGTGAAAATATAAACAGATATAGCTCAAAGATATTGCAGATTCAGTTCCAGACCATTGCAATAAAATTAAAATTGCAATAAAGCTAGTTGTAGGTTTTTCAGGGCATATAAAATTTATGTTTAGATTATATTGAAGTCTATTAAGTGTGCTAACTAGTATGTCTAACAGAACAATGTTTATACCTTAATTAAAATTGTTTATTGCTAAAAAATGCTGAATATCATCTAAGTCTTCAATGAGTCCTAATCTTTTTGTTGGTAGAGGGTCTTGCCTTGATATTGAAGGCTGCTGACTGATGGGGGGGGAGTTGCTATTGATCCGGGTGGAAGTGGCGATTTCTTAGAACAAGAAAACAATGAAGTTTGCTGCACAGAATGTCTCTTCCCTTCATGAAAGGTTTCTCTATCATGTGATGTTGCTTGATACTATTTTATTCATACAACTTTCTAAGGTGAAGTTATTCCTGTCTAATTTGATTCCTACTTTATCAACTAAGTTTATGTAATTTTCTGAATCTTTTGTTGTCATTTTCTACAATGGTCATAGCAGCTTCACCAGGAGTAGTAAAAAACCAGTTCACTTTCTTTGCTCACTTGCAAGAAGCAACTTTTCATCCATTCAAGTTTTATCATGAGATTGTAGCAATTCAACCGTATTTTCAGACTCCTCTTCAAATTCTAGATTTCTTGCTTTTTCCTCTACATTTGCATTACTTCTCTCCCTCAAGTCTTTAACCCCTCCAAGTCATCCATGAGGACTGGAATTAATATATTCCAAATGCCCATTAATGTTGCTATTTTTAGCTCTCATGGGTCAGAAATATTTCTAGTAGTATTTAAACTGATTAATTTTTCAGGATGGTTTTCAACTTACTTTGCTTAGGTCTATCAGAGGAATCACCATCTACAGCAGCCATAGTTTATGAGCTATATTTCTTAAATAATAAGACTTGAGAGCTAGAATTACTTCTCGATCTACTGGCTGCAGAATAGGTGTTGTTCTAGCAGGCATTGTACCTCTTCATAAGAGCTCTTGAGTAACCAGGTACATTTTCAATGAACAGTAATATTTTAAAGGGGATTTTTGTTTTCTGTACAGTAAGTCATGACTGTGGCCTTAAGCTATTCAGTAAACCGTACTCTGAGCAGACATGCTGTTACCCAGGCTTTGATGTTGCCTTTACAGAGCACAAACAATTAGAAGTTGCATAATTCTTACAGACCCTGGTATTTTGGAAATGGCCAATGAGCACTTAAATTTACCAGCTGCATTAGCCTTTGACAAGAGTGTGAGTCCATTTTTTTGAAGCTTGAAAGTCCTATGTTGACCTCTTCTCTCTAACTCTGAAAGTCCTAGATAACATTTCCTTCCAATAGAAGGCTGTTTTGTCTACGTTGAACATCTGTTGTTTGGCGGCGCCTGTGGCTCATTAAGTAGGGCGTCGGTCCCATATACCAAAGGTGGCGGGTTCAAACCCTGCCTCAGCTGAACTACAAAACAGAAAAATAGCCGGGCATTATGGCGGGTGCCTATAGTCCCAGCTACTCGGGAGGCTGAGGCAAGAGAATCACCTAAGCCCAGGAGCTGGAGGTTGCTGTGAACAGTGTGATGCCACAGCACTCCACTGAGGGCGATAAAGTGAGACTCTAAAAAAAAAAAGAAAATCTGTTGTTTAATGAAGTTATCTTCCTCTGTTATCTTTGCTAGATCTTCTGGATAACTTGCTGCAGATTCCACACCCTCATTAGTTGCTTCACCCTGCATTGTTATGTTAGGAAGATATTTTTCTTTTCTTAAAGCTCATGACCAATCTCTTTTAGTTTCAGCCTTTTATTTTGCAGTTTTCTCACCTCTCTTGACTTTCATAGAATTGAAGAAACTTGTCTGGATTAGGTTTAGGTTTAAGGGAATGTTATGGTTGTTTTCATCTTCTATCCAATCGCTCAAACTTTCTTCATTTTAGAAATTTCACTGTTTTAATTTTCTTATAATTCATTTATTCACTAAAGTAGAATTTTTTAATTTTTCTAAGAACTTTTCCTTCTCATTCACACCTTGGCTATCTGGAATAAGAGGTCTAGGTTTTTGGTCTATCTTAACTTATGACTTCCCTTCATCAATAAGCGTATTCATTTTTAGGTTTTCATACAAAGTGAGAAAGGTATGACTCTTCCTTTCACCTGGACACTGCAGTACAATTCCAAGAAAGCTTTAGTTATGGTAATAACCAAAATCACCTATTAGTAGAAAATCTGATACTAATGGACTCTTATCAATGACCCTGCTGTGCTCAGACAAGCTCGAATTAGTCTCTGGGAAATATGGCTTCTATAAATGCAGCAGTCTGCCCAAAGAGGCACCTATGTGGTATTGAAAGTCTGAGAGGCTTTTTGCACCAGGAGATTTGAGTTGTCCATTTTCATGACCATCATGCCCCCTTTACAGTAGCAGCCACCATAATTCATATTTTGCTAGACATCGTTCTAACTTCTTCTCTGTGGGTTCTCAGTGCAGTGGAAGCCTTAAAACTTCAAAGCAACTCCTAAAGATTCAGTCTGCTAGGTTATCGCCCAGGGATTTTTTTTATTGTTTGCTTCCCAAAAAGTAATAAAAATAAAGAACTACTTTTACTTTTGTAATGAAAGTTAACATCCTAACTGCTTGATATCTTCAAAATCTAAAGGTTCCCATCCTGACCTGACTACTACTTCCCGGACAATATTTATATGGTCTTATTTGTTCATCATATAGCTTGTAATGGACTTGCTGAGTTACAGGAAAAGCATATGTTTTGCTTTCATTGATCATGTAAATCATTTTCTGATGTATTTTAACCAATTTATGCTCTCACCAGGAATGTACGTCTATTTAATCCACATCCTTAACCATAGTTCATGTACTGTTTTTAAAATTTTAAGATATTATGGAAGGTGTGTGGTGATATTTCATTAATCTCTTAGGAATTATCCATTTCTCTAATTAATAATGAAGTTGAATTTTTTTTATATATTTATTGGTCATTTGAATATCTTATCTTTGTGACGTGGCTATTAAACTGTTTTGAGAATTTTTAATTGAGTCATCTTTTTCTTACTTATTTGTATGAATAATTTGTATACCTTGGCTATGAATTCTTTTTTTTTTTTTTTGAGACAGAGTCTCAAGCTGTGACCCTGAGTAGAGTGCTATGATATCATAGCTCACAGCAACTTCTGACTCTTGGGCTCAAGCAATCCTCTTGCCTCAGTTTTTCTACTTTTTAGTAGAGGCAGACTTTTGCTCAGGCTGGTCTCAAACTCCTGAGCTCAAGCTATACACCCACCTTGGCCTCCCAGAGTGCTAGGATTACAGGTGTGAGCCACCGCACCCAGCTTATGACTATGAATTCTTTATTGGATGTATGTACTAAGAATATCTTTCATTTGTGTAGATTCTCTTTTTACAGTGTTTATGGTTTCTTTTGGTGAACAAAATTTCCTAATGTTAATATTATCCATTTTATCATTTTAAAATTTATGGTTAGGAATTTGGGGGTCCTGTTTAAAAAATCTTTACCTTCTCCAGGATCACAACTATACTTTTCTATGTCTTAGTCTCTAAAACTGTATTGGTTTACTTAACATTTATGTCAGCAATTCCTATGCAATTAATTTTTGTGTTGTGGTGTAAGGTAGAGCGTACGCTACATATTTTTTATTAGATAGTTACTTAACTTATTACCACTTTTGTATTAAAGACTATTTCTTCATGCCATTGCAATTCAGTCTTTGTCATAAATTATATGATGTGTATGGATCTGTTTCTAAATTATATTTTTTCATTGTTCAGTTTGTAGCCTTTTGTGCATTTACTTTGTTTGCTTAATTTATAATAGCTTTATTATTTGTCTAGATTATCTGAAGTGTCTATTCTTCAGCTTCAAAATATTTTTGTTCTTCCTATACTTATTCCAGGGCTTTCAAATTCTGTTATATTTTTATATAAAATTTATAATCAATTATCGATTCCTTCTAAGTTTCCTAGAGTTTTCATTGCCTTTACATTGAATTAGTAGATTAAATGGCAGGCAGGTACATGTATTTTATTTCATTTATTTATGTTTTTTAAAAATTTAATCTTAATAATGTTTTATAACTTTAGAATGGAGAACTTATGCATCATTTGTCAGCTATATTCCCAGATATTTAATATTGTTATGCAATTTTAAAATTACTAAAACTACTTATTAAGTAGTTCTAAATTTCATGTTTTGCTTAAATATTTTTAGCATCTCCGTTTATTATGTTTACAGATTTTAATATTTTATAGACATTTTCCTTCTTTGATATGCTTTGTCCATCTTACACTTTGTTTTTTAAAAAGTACTATTTATAGCTATTTTACATGTTAATTTATCTACTAACTCCAATATCTGCATCACCTACTGTTCTGCTTCAGTTGTCTGTTTTGTCTATTCATTGTTAAACATTTCATTTCTCTCTCTTTCACTATCTCTCTCAGTCTTCCCTTTTTCCCTAGTAATTATTAAATGATTACCTGATATTTTATATAAAGACATATCACAGTGGGGCGATGCTGGTCACTAGTTGGTATCTTCTGCCAATGATAGTGTCCACCTTTGTTTCTTAGGCAAGGAGCTTAAGAGCTTGATCACCTCAATACAATTATGTCTTGTTCTGAATTGGGGCAGTGGAAGTTTTTTTTGTTTTGTTTTGCTTTTTATTAAACCATAGCTGTGTACATTAGTGCAATCAACAGGTACAATGTGCTAGTTTCATATACAATCTGAAATATTTTTCATCAAAATGTTTAACATAGTCTTCATGGCATTTTCTTAGTTATTGTATGAAGACATTTGTATTCTCCATTTAGTAAGTTTCACCTGTACCCTTCTAAGATGCACCATAGGTGTGGCCCCACTACTTACTCTCCCTCCCTCAACCTCCCCCTCTCCTCCTCTCCCTTGCCCCTTTTGCCATATTCTAGTGGTATAATTGGGTCATAGCCTTCATATGAAAGCTATAAATTAGCTTCATAGTAGGGCTGAGTACATTGGATACTTTTTCTTCCATTCTTGAGATACTTTGCTAAGAAGAATATGTTCCAGCTCCATCCATGTACATATGAAAGAGATAAAGTGTCTATCTTTCTTTAAGGCTGCATAATATTCCATGGTATACATGTACCACAATTTATGAATCCATTCGTGGGTCAATGGGCACTTAGGCTTTTTCCGTGACTTGGCAATTATGAATTGGGCTGCAATGAACATTCTCTATCCCTTTCACAATAGTGTCAAAGAAGATGAAATATTTGGGAGTTTACCTAACAAAGGATGTGAAAGATCTCTATAAAGAGAACTATGAAACTTTAAGAAAAGAAATAGCTGAGAATGTTAACAAATGTTAACAAAAACATACTATGCTCATAGCTGGGAAGAATCAATATTGTTAAAATGTCTATACTACCCAAAGCAATATATACTTTTAATGCAATTCCTATTAAAGCTTCATTGTCTTATTTTAAAGATCTTGAAAAAATAATATTTCATTTTATATAGAATCAGAAAAAACCTTGAATAGCCAAGACAACACTCAGAAATAAAAACAAAGCAGAAGGAATCACACTACCAGACCTGAGACTGTACTATAAATCAATAGTGATCAAAACAGCATGGTACTGGCACAAAAACAGAGAGGAAGATGTTTGGAACAGAATAGAGAACCAAAGGATGAGTCCAGCTACTTATCTTTATTTGATCTTTGATAAGCCAATTACAAACATTCAGTGGGGAAAAGATTCCCTATTTAACAAATGGTGCTGGGTGAATTGGCTAGCGACTTGTTTGGGTTTTTTGTTTATGTTCTTTTGAGACAGAGTCTAACTTACTGGCCCTACGGTAGAGAGCCCTGTGTCAGGTTACAGGGCTTAAGTGATTGATTCTCTTGCCTCACTTCTTAGGTAGCTGGGACCAAGGCGCCACCACATCGCCTGGCTATTTTTAGAGAGCAGGTCTTGCTCTTGCTGAAGCTGGTCTCCAATTCCTGAGCTCAGGCAATCCATCCACCTCCACCTTCCAGAGTGCTGGTATTACAGGAATCAGCCACTGCGCCTAGCTCATTGTAATTCTGATTTGCATTGTCCTGAAGATTGGTGATGTCGAATATCTTTCTTAAATTTACTTATCTTTTTTTGAGAATTGTTTACTTAATTTCTTTGCTGATTATTGAATTGAAGTTTTTTTTTATATTGTCCACTTTTAAAAGTTCTTTTTATATTATGAAATATATATTATTCTATATAAGATATGCGGTCTGGAAATATTTTCTCTCATTCTGTGGGTTGCTTTTATATTCATTTGAAAGTGTCTTTTGAAGCAAAATTTAAAACAATTCACGAAGTTTAATATTTCTATATACCTCTATTTTCAGTGGCTTTGGTGTCATATATAAGAAATTATTGCACAATCCTAAGTCATGAAGCGTTTGTCCTAGTTTTCATCTAAGAGCTGCATAGTTTTAGGACATACAGTTAGGTCATATATTTAGTTAATACATTCATGAATCACAAATCAAATTAATTTTTACCTAAGATATTAGGTAAGTGTCCAACATCTTTTTTTTTTTTTTTGCATTGCAATTTTTCCAGCACTATTTGTTGAGAAAGATTTTTTTCTCTATAAATGATCTTGTCATCCTTTTCAAAAATAATTTGGTCATATATGCAAGGGTTTATTTCTAGACTCTATATTCTATTCCATTAGTTTGTATGTTACTCTTGGTACCAACACCACAATTTTGATTACTGTAAATTTGTAGCAGGTTTTAAATCAGCAGGTGTGTCTTCTCCAGCATTATTTTTTTATTTTTATTTTTCCCAGAATCATTTTGGCTACTAAGGGTTAAGATTTCCCATGAATTTCAAGATTTTTTTTCGATTTCTGCAAAAACATGTCATTGCAATTTCTATAGAAATTGGATTAAATATGTAGATTGCTTTAGGTAATATTGATAATTAAAAATAAATCTTCCAAATTGTGACTGTGGGATGCCTCTTTATTTATTTATGTCTTAAATTTATTTCAGCAGTGTTTTGTATTTTCATTTCATAAGACTTAAATCTCCTTGGTTAAATTAATTCCTAAGGTTTATTTATTTATTTATTTATTTATTGTATTTGGTGTTTCTGTAAGTAGAAATGTTTTTTTTTAACTTTCTTTGTGATTGCTTAGTGTTAGTTTATAAAATGAAGACTTTTTTTTAATGTTGACTTTGTATCCTGTTACTTTTCTTACATAATAGGTAAGATGTTGAGTGCTGGGCTGAGAGTAATGGAGTAATTTCAAGAATTTTCAGGCTTTTTTTTTCAAAAAAAGAAACATGATAAATTTTGAAGTGTCCTTTGGGAACCCAAATATAACAGATGAGGATAACTAGTACTAAAACCGGACCTCAGTGAAAGTCAACAATCATTAGCAAGACCATTTCCAAGGTCTTCCCCCAAGGAGTAATGAAGTGTAGAACCCTTGTGCTGCTGATGAGAATTCGCAGAATGAAGATGTACTAAAAAGTATTGTAAAATGAAGTCTTACATGACTTTCCAATGTAGTAAGAAGAGGTTTACCTTAGAAAGATCTCAAATTTTCAACGTAGACAGGTTACTGGAAAAAAAAAAAAAAAGACGTAAACGGCACACTCACTTCTACTCCCTTTCTTTTTTCTGTCAGAATTTATCCTTCCTTAATTAAATTTCTCTTGTGGTTATTATGTGCATTTTCCTATTTCAAGACAAGCTCCATAATGGAAAACATCTGGTTTTGTCCCACAACTTTTCCCAGCCACTTTTACTAATTGTGCCTGGTGCACATTAACTGTTCAATCAATATTTCTTCAGTGAAGAACAATTAAATTATTAACATGTTTGGAATAATCAAATGATCACTACATGACAACTTCTTGGTTAATATTTCTCTTATTTTATAGTCAAAACTGTATAAAATGAATATTAGCCCATTTTACATATAAAAGAGAGTTACGACCTTATCTAATGGCATATAAACAATGACACTTTTGGATTTGAAAATCCAGACTCTTTAAAATTTGTTGAGTTTTCAGGAATCTGATGATATGTCAGACAATATAAAAGAAAATAGAAAATGCTAATTGGGGCATTGATTTGTGGGTCCTATTATTGGAACTGGGGGAAAGAATAAAATATAGTTCTTATAGGTTTTATTTTGTGGAATTTTTAGAATTGTCTATATATGAGTTTAGGTTATTTACACACAAATAATTTCACTTTTTTCATTACTGTTTGGATACCTTTGTTTTATTTTTCTTCTTTAATTTCTTTGCTCTATTCATTCCTTCCTGGGCTAAGCGTTCCAGCCAAATGTCCTGCTCTGCTCATCTCCAAGGCTCTCCATCCCTCACGCCTCCTTAGACTTTGTAGTTTTGCTTCTGTGGATCCTATTGCCAACTATTGCCCTTTTCTTCAGGCTGTAAAATATTTGTATTCTCTTTGATAAAGATCATTGCAATTCTGTCCATTACAGAGTCTTTCTATTATTTTAGAGGAGTCGTGATCTCTTTGCTCACTATTTCTTGCTTTTTGAGCTAGAAGAAGCAAGGCAGGTGATTACTCTCCCCAGAGTTTTGCTTGTTGGAGATCTTCTTATCTACTCACCAGATTGTAAATGCCTGGGAAATTGACTACCCAAAGTACAGGATAGCTTGAAAATATCAAGAACAGAAAGTAAGCTATCTTTCCTCTAATTATGTTTCTGTTACTGAGAGTACAAGATCTGATACAAAGAGTTGCTCAATAAATATTTGCTGAGCTGAGTCAACTAAATCAAGACTTAGTGTGCCTCTAATAGGTGTTACGACACTTACAGTTTGGACTTTAATTAAATGTGGCTCCATGATCATATATACCCCATGGTCTTTTAAATCAATTTATAAGATGCTGTATTTGCTATGTGTTACAAACTTGTTTTTGTATCATATGATGCTGAAGTTTGGAACTACATGGTTACTGCCCAGAATTTAATGTCAACTGGTTAAGCATTCTGATACAACTTGCTTTAATGAGTGCAGAAATGCATTAGTAAAGAAAAAATAACTAAAAATTTGCTTCAATAAGCAGAGTGAAACTGAGGTGAGCAACCACCCCCAAATTAGAAATTGAGGGAGAATGTGTTTCTAAGATTTGGCTAACTTGGACCCATAAACTCTATTCTTTTTTCTTTTTCTTTCTCCCTGGAAGTACACGTGAAATAAAAAACCTGCCTGGTCTTCAGCAGTTTGCTTTGTGCTTCCTTACTGTGGTCAGCCACAGCACATGAGCACTGAGTGTATCACTTTAAGAGGAAAATCTTCTTAACCTTGAAGGGATGAATCAGGTGTGAAATGCTTTATCTGATACATTCAGAGGGGTCCTTTTGTAGATTAATGCTTTAAAATTGAAAATGTTTTATACACTGAAGTCTGACTCAGAACCTGATTCAAAAATATCTACAAACACCCCTCTTATTCTTTGTGATGAATAAAGATGTTCTCATGAATTTTAGAGAACAGATGGATTTTAACAGAAATCAATGTAATGGAATGGGGGTGTTCCTGATGCTAGCATATAGCCCACTATTGTTTCTAGCAAAAAGAAATTGTCAGTGCATGCAATATTGCTACTGAATTTGTTTTTCTTACGTGTTTGAATGAGAAAAATTCTAGCACACAATGCTACTTTGCAGCAATTCTTAAAGGGTGACAGAAGGATGTGAGGATGTATGATTATAAGTTATTACAGCTGGATAAGAAAGGGTAAAATTTTAAATCACAAAAGTCTGAAATGCATGGTAACAGTAAGCTTGCTTTGAGCTCGCCTCTCAAACCTTATCTCTAAGAAAGATAAAATAATGAAAAATACTTGCCTAAACTGCTGGCAAAACTCTTATTGTTTGTACCACTCTTGGAAAAGACTCCTGGGACTGGCAGTGAAATCCTTGCTATTGATTGGCTGGTTAAATAGGGGACTATTAGCTTCAGACGGGCTAGATTGAGTACACAGCAGCAGCTGCAGAAGCTGAGACTCAGAGCTGAGCGAGCGTCAGGGTGAAAAGGAGAGAGAGAGCCAGAGAGAAGGACGCAAGGTGGGGAGGAAGGCAACGTGCATGTTCCAGAGCATCACCGTGTGACTGCTGGTGCCGGGTAATCTTGCTTTACAGCCCCCTCAGGCAGCAACTTACTGAGGTGCCTTTTCTTTTGCAAGAGGGTGTCAGCTCTGAGACCCAGAAAGAAATAACAGACTTCACCTTGGAAAATAGCTCATCTCAACTCCTGCATCATTAAAGCAGATTTTGAAAAGACTACAAAAATCACATCCCCTTCTCAGTCCCACTTTGTTTCAGCGTTGAAGAGAAACAGTTTCATGCTCTCGGTAAGAAAATTTAATTTTTGTTTCTGGATTTCTTCTTAATCATTCACAGGAAAATATATCACAGCTTTGCATGCTTTTAAAACGGAGTTTGCAGGGTGCATTAAAGCCAATTCTATATACAAGCATGTGAATTTAGAAGCAAGGAAATGCATATTGTATTCAGGTGAAAACATTGCTTCTTTATCTCCGGGCTCATTTAGGCAATTCTTAAAGTAATACCACTAGATTATAAGTTTGCGCAGCAGATACTCTGTATAAAGAAGAGAAATAGTTTATACTAAAAAGTGCATTTTTAGTTACTGCTTGCAATATGTTCATGGGTATTGTTTTGTAGTTGTTAAACAACTTTGGGAAATAATAGGTTATCAAGGAAGGACCATTACTGCTTTAGCTGTCAACTATGATATTCCATGCAGACGCAGAAGCGACCATGTGCTTTTCAGTGATTGTCAGTGGCTAATTTTAACTAAATCTGTCTTTTCATTGCAGTCTTAACTCTTTCACATAAGAATGATGTGTCTTAAACGATGTGTCTTAAGACTACTCCCTTATTATGGCTATTGACGGCCAGCATTTGTTCCTAAGAAAGTACTAAGCTAAGGCAAAGAAATATGACTCTGTGGAGATGTTTAGCTATTCTAGAGTTCATTGCTGACTTTCAGTTCCATCAGTTAATGTTTTAAGTGTCAGCGATGGTATGTGCAGGTTAAGTGTCTTGACTATATGGGGAATTTGCACATATTAAATTTCCTGCTGGGAGGAGACTTTAAGAAAATTATTTCTAAGGAAATTGATGAAATGGAGTAAAAATAATGGGCTGGAGCAATGCAGTAGTGAGGTAGTTGCCTGACCTTAGTTTTATAGGTCGCAGATATCAGCTGCCAAGGAGAAAACATTGTCACAAAAAAAATTTATTTCTTGCTTACTGCAGATAAACTGGTTTGTCACATTTTAAATGTCAATGCATTTGCTTTTAAATCAATTAAGAGGTATTTTCCCTCAAGAGTTTCTCTGATTGACCTTTTGGAAGAAGTTTCCTGAGTCACTCCTCTAATCAAACATAAGATCTGTGATAAGTCAGCAAAAACTTTTTAAAAGGTTGCTCTATGTTTCAAGTAAGAACATATTCACAACCATATAAGGGAGCCAATACATCTGAATTTAGGAATATGACTTACTCTGAATGGCTGTTCTTGTGTGCTTTTTAAACTCTTGTTTATATTTAAATTAAAACTGCAAATTTGAAAACACAATTACTTATGCCATCTATTTGTCTTCTGAATGTGAAATGGTATTGTCATATTTTCTAATACTGTCAGTATTATGGCTATCTAGATATTTCCTTGGATGTTAACCGTATCAGGTGGGAAAAATTGAATTGGTGGTATAAATTTTGGAAAGTGCAGTTTGTCTAAGGGAATAGAGATACACATTATAACAATTGATTTTTGTCTTCAGATTGAGTCATTTGAAATAAAAGCTATATATATATTGCTAAGTATTATGTTTGAGAAACAAATGCCAAAATATTAACTGAGAAATGTGACAGACGCTGTAGACCACATATTTCTGCATATAGTGACAATATTATTCCAAACCCACACACAGAATTTGTCTTAAATCCATTATAATTTTGCTTGTTTTGCATATGTTATGTTAATTATGCTTGTTGTGCAACTTACTGAAAATTGCTTTTAATTACTTCACTTTATTTTTTATGCAAACAATCTGACATCTCATTCAAGCCAGTAACTTAGTTTTAGCTAATTCATCTGTTCATTTTTACGTTTAATACACAAAATTAATTTAAATTGTATAACTTTGGTTGTAAAAATCTTAAGTATCTAACTTATTTTATAATTAAGTTATAATTGATAAAACTACGTTTATAAATGAGTTATAGACAATAAGACAATTAATTCTATGTATATCATGTATTTTTTATGAGACTATTATAATTTTAGCATGAGTAGATGTAAATATACATACTTTTTTCCCTATGGATAATCATTCTTTCTTCTAAACACTTTTAAAATCATTTCTGAACAAGGTGTGCCTCTTGCATTTGGACAATCATCTTAGCTTCTTCCTGATATTACGTTCTCTTATACATTCTCTAATTTCTCCTGTAAGGAATTTGATTCCCCCCTTCTTATATAGGAAGTGATGTTTGTAAAAAAAAGAAAGAAAAAATTTAAAACAGTAGCATTTCACAATTTCACACCCTGAAGCCCTGTAGTCTTTCCTGCATTACAGATGCTCTCGTCAGCTAACATGGCAGCGTCCTAGGAGTCGCATGTATAAGTGTCACGCTAACCCTGAAATCTAACAGCTTACTTAATTCATTTCAGCACTTCTCACTGTTCTTTGCACTTGAGAGAGCTCTAATTGACCTTTCATTCAACTTTTTCTTTGCCTTCATAGTATCAGATATCTTTCCTGATTACTCATTTTAGCCATTGTGAACCGAGAATTGAGAAAGTGCATCTTCCATTAGAGGGCTCTTTCTTCCTGTATTATACTCAGCAAACAGCTGAAAGAGCTTGTACTGCTTTCTTGATATATTTTTCGCTGTCTTTAAAATGTGAATACTTCTGTAAGTAGCTTTCTCCAACTCCCTTCAAAAGGAGGCATTTCAGATTAGTAAGTGTTTTATTTTCATAGGAAAGTACCTTCTAAAACTTACTCTCTTAAACATATTTGTATATTGGAAAGGTTAATCTTTAAAAATAACAATGGCTTTAACAATAAGCAAGGCTTATTTTAGGCAATTGTAAAGATTATATGTTATACAAATAGAATCATAAGAAATGGAATATTAAGGAAAAAATTCTTTCATATAACCTCCAAATATTTGTGAACAGAACTGAGGGAGTTGATGACTCCCTGGCTCCCAGGCAATTTGCTTTCTGAACAAAGCAGCAGGCAGTTAAAAGAAAATATTACCTTTTTTAAATAAAAATAAGAATGCAATAATTGAAGCTAATATAATTTTTTACTACCTAGTCACATATGAGTAATGCATTTTCAAATTCCTGCAAATATTTTCTTTTTTGCATCACAGTATATGAAATAGTCATAAATATGCTGAGGTTGATTTGAGGACTTATTCTGTGGATTGGGTGTTTCCTGCCTCACTTCTGAAAACCATGCATATTGAGTTGCACACCAGACTTTCTTAATAAACAGAAATATATTTCTCCCATCTTCATGGAAGCTAAAGATATTCCTCACTGCAAAACATGCCTGGGTATTAGGTAGCATTTAATAATGAATTCATACCCAAGAAACCTATTTGGTAGGTCTAGGCTTTCCATCAAACGATGCCAGCTCATGAAAGAGAAAATGACATAAACAATCTCAGGTTTCTTTTGGGAAGTGAGAGAAGCAGAGGAATTCTGAGCAATGAGTCATGGGATTTCCATCATTTATTGAATGACTTGTTGATTCATCAGGGTAGTTGCTTAAATAAAATGGAAAGACCTAAATTGGTAAATAGTAATGACATCTCCCTTTTGAAAGTAAAAATATGGGAATGTTTAGTTTGTTTGACAATTTACATACATGTACATAGCTGGACAGGAGTCAATTTTGAATGCAACTAGCATAATACACACAGGATAGAGGGAAAATTCCAAATCTGCCTGGACCCCGCTGGTCTATACTCTGGGGCCATCTGTCATACAAAATTATTTTGGTAATGTAAATTCAGCAATGTGACTTGAGTGAGAATTCTGATTCTACAGATTTGAGTTAAACAGTATGAAAAAATTAAATATTATTAAATTGCTTTTAAAAGAGATTATATTTTATATTAAAATAATATAGCATTGGAGATGGGGAAAATGCCTACAATTAAAAATAAAATGAAAATGCAGCAATCGTATATAATTTTTTGTCTGTTGCAAAATTTTGCCCACAACCAAGAGATAGACATAATAATGCAAAGAATATACTCATATTTTTGCTTTAATAAGAATGAAATAAGGATACCTCAGATACATCACATCTATACCCCTCATGGTATGGGGAGAAATTTAGAAAGTAGAAAAATGGGTAATTGTTAATATAATAGGCTAATATCACACTTTGTTGGGAAACCACAGGGCTTATTGTACTGGATTTAACCTAACGGACCGAGTTAGATGATATTAGTAATTAGAAAGCATTCCTCTGTTAATGTTTATTATTATTGTTGCTATTATCAATGAAATGCATTTGTGTTCTCTACAAACTCACTCCTGGGCCTGTTTGTCTTTGTGACATTCCATGTTGTGTCAGAATGTGTATATGTGAGTATACTTTTGATAGAATTTGAATAACATGGAAATATAATCTCCCGTACTGTATAACATGATCTGTGTTCTGGGTCTGCCATTTCTTATTTCAGCAAATTACCCTTTCTGAATTCAATCCTTCCCTCAACCCTACAGTGAAAAAACACAAATCCTGCCATTGTCTCTGGATATTTTATATTAGCGATTGCTTAGATAGGACTTTAGACGGGTTCATATAATGCCACTTCTTCATTATTTCCTGTCCTTTAGAACTGTCTTGAGTCAAGTAACTTAATCCTTGAGCCCTGTTGTTTACCAAACTCCAGAATAAAATGTCTAAATTAAAGCAATCAAATAATTTAATCCATCTTTGTCCCAATTAGATAGTCCCAATAATTTTCTAGTTTGAAAGTGCTATGCTTGAATTAGAAGGCCTTGCTTGAACTAAAGGGCCCAAATAACTACAATTTCAGAAACTGCCATCTCAAGAACGTAGCAACTATACCAGCTTCCAATCTAATTTCTTCTCATTTGTCAACATTGCCTTTCCACATTGCACTTTCTAGACATGTTTGTAGTTGTGGCTAGCAATGTTTTGCTTGTTTACATGGTATACAAAAAAATCCAAATCCTCAAGTAGGCCAGAGTTCTTCATAATCCGGTCTGACACTTCCTTATCTACTAAAGTTCTTTTGTCAACTTTTGTCCATAGTAACTCCCTTCATTTGATTGGTATTTCCCACCTTTTATATAAATTTGTACATTATCAATTTTTGTACATCTCCTGGAGAATCTCTTTGCTGTTATTAATGCAGCACTTTATGTGATTAAACCTGTACTGCGCCTGTGTTAAATACTGCTATTCAGATTGAATGATTCTGAAAAAAAAGGATATTTTCTTACATTTATTTTTTTCAGTTCTCAAAGCACGTTGTGTCATTTGTTAATATCTGTTATTTAAAGGAACAAATCTAAAAATTGGCTCTTAGTACAGGACATTAAATAATTATAAATTGAGAATTTTCTTGAGTATCCAATTTTCTTCCCCTTCCTCTTTTTTTTTTTCTTTTTCATTTAAAATGGAGGTCAATTGAGATGGTTCAGTGGTCTTGTGTTTTAATACTTACATAAAGGTGAATTCCTATACAATGTGTAGCTCTGTCATTTAACTGCTAAGCAGCTGCTTTCCTGGCCACTCATTGGAAACAGCACACAGTTCTATTATGGTTAGCATGTTAACGTGTAAACTTCTTAAAAATAAAAATTTAAATAAAATGCTATGGATGAAAAAGGTTTGGTTCATCATGCAGTGTATGTGATTAGATATCCCAGAAACAAAACAGAAAGTACTTGGTACTCACTTTAAAGCAGAGAAGGCAGAGATTTATTTTCTCCTTTGGGGCAATTTATTTGAATTTCAAATTTTGAAAATGTTGATTTTGTAGCCAAATGATTGGGCTAGTTTGCTAACACACTTTTTACATTTTGGAAGGTCTCTTGAAACACTGCACAGACCAACATGCATTTCAGGCATAAATGAGACCACCACACTCCACAGACATTTAGTAGTTCTGCAAAGGAAGAGAGGAAGTATTTAAAACATTATTGCCTACTGTCCATGCTGCTGTGTCCACCTCTGTTTGTCCGCATATGTGCTGCCATGTTTACATCTAGTAAATTGACTTATATTCTGAAATTTCTACCCTGACATACATTTAATAATTTATAGATACTTTTAATATTTTTCCATAAAGTTTAGTTGTTGGCTGATAGAGGGAGTCAGGGTATCATTTCTACTATCTAGTTATTGATACTTCTGTCATAAATCAATACAACTTTAACTTCCTGGTGGGATACCAAGAACTAATCAATAAATATGTCTGAATAAATGTAAATATGAGGGCAAAAACATTGACTGATAGTAGCAAAATAATCACCGAGAACAGTAGAGGATTTCCAGAATGCATTTTGGAAGCTCAGTTACAAATGCATTTAATAGAAAAAGAGAGTGGAACATAGGATTTCAAATTCAGGGTTTTTTTTTTTTCTCTGAAGTTTATTTTCTTTTATTAATATTCTATGTTGTCTTAATCACTCTAGAACTGTGGAAAAGGTCTTGACATTTGTCAGCCTGTATTTCTTCATCTTCATAGTGACAAAATACCTTATAGGGGTCATTCAAGTGTTCAAAGAGCTTAGAAGTCACTGACAAAGTCATAGACACACCAGCCCCAGAAGAACTCCTGTGAACATTAAATGCTTCTGGATTTCCAGCACTTGGCAATCTAAAATAATATGTCTTCTTATTACTCTTTATGTAATCACTCGAGACATTTGTTTAGCAACTAATAAAACAACATTTTATTCGTAATGATTCAAGTGGCTACAATGATGAACAAAAAGTAGATTGAGAGGCTCCATGCCTGTCGCTCAGGGCTAGGGTGTCAACCACGTACACCAGAGCTGGCGGGTTCGAATCCAACCCAGGCCTGCCAAACAACAATGGCATCTACAACCAAAAAATACCTGTGCATTGTGGCGGGCACCCACATTCCCAGCTACTTGGGAGGCGGAGGCAAGAGAATCACTTAAGCCCAAGAGTTGAAGGTTGCTGTGAGCTGTGATGTCAGAGCACTCTACCCAGGGCAACATAGTGAGACTCTGCCTCATAAAAAAACCAAACAAAACAATGTAGATTGAGGTTCTCTATCTAGTAAATAAGAAAGAAAACTGTCAATACTTCTGCACTTACCTTTTATGCCCAATTGTTCCCTCCCATCCTCCCTTCTGTGATTCTGGGATGAGGCTCATGAAGGAATTTATCTTTTGCAGATTGTTCCCATTAGTTTGCTCCCAGAAAGTGCTGCAGAGTCGGGAGGTAGTCCTTTTTGTCTGCTGCTCTTGTCCGTGTTTCTTCACAGAGCTCAGTGTTCTTCACCTCCTCCCGGCAATTCAACATCATTTGCTTCCATTTCCAGCTGTTTCAGTAACTCCTGCAACCCGCCTGCTCACACCCCCTGCAGGAGTCACAGCGCCAGGAAGGCAGCTCTCTTCCCCCACTCCACGAGTCCCCTCTTTCATTTTGCAAATTCTTATATTCTTAAGGAGTAGCTGTCTATCAGAAAACAAAATATTTCAAAGTTCTTTGCTTACAAAAACATGTAAAAGGGATACTTCAAGACAGTGTAAATTAAAGGTTTGTTTATGTCACTTTTAAAAGGCATTTATTTAAATTTAAAAGATCATTGAAAAGAACTAAAGAACTGTTTTTCTGTTTTTTTGTTCCCTCCAGTCTAGGGCTGATGGGTACTTGCAACATTTAAAATTTCTTTGTTACTTCACTGATCCCTTATAATTTCAGTCCTCCAAGATATGGATTAAATAGTCTGTTAAAATAACTGATGCATTTCTGTTTCACGACTCAGTAGTGGCTAAAGACATCATACGTAGAGTTGATAAAGGACCATAAATATGGGAAAATGTGTGGGTTACCAATGTTGGGTCCAGGAAATTGGTTCGATCATGTCCTTTGGCCATGCGGACAGTACTGAACTATTTGGTAATGCTAATTGGGGTACTAGTAATCTATAGCAGGTGATGGCTTTTCCAGTTACCCAAATAACCAGCTGTGTTTACTTGCCACTTGTGATAAAAAGCCTTCTGAAGAAAAGCCCTAGCAACCACCTAGTAACTGTTTTTCACTATCTGTTTATAAAATGGCTATTATAAGACTATAAGATGGAATAATTATTTTAACTGAATTTGACAGCTTACAGATAAACAAACAAACATTTTAACAAGCCATAAGCATAAACCCATGACATTAAATTATGAGATCTAATCATTGCAAGACATTCAGAAAGCTTCCAAGGCCCTATGAGTGGGTTTGGGTTAAAGTAATAAAGTTGGAAACCACTTGGCTTTCCCCAAGCCTATCTTGTTGGTGGAGGCAATCTTCCTTCCTCTGACCGAGTAGACTAGTCTGCCCTTGCTTGAAGATCAGGTAATAAATCGCCCAGGTTGCCAATTTTCTTCTAGATTCACCCTCCATCCTTACTATGTTCTGACCTCGCTGAGTCAGAGCTTACCATGCCCTAAAATACATATGAAATCTGACCTACAAGGGAATAACTTGCATTTCAAAATAATAATAAGATTTGCCAACTGATATCAATAAAAATCTGGGGATTCTGAGAGACAGTTGATTGTAAGAGAATTAGATGAAGATGAAAACATATGAATTTGGCTCAATTTATTGAATAGATTTGCTTGCACAACTGAAAATAGCATTGCGGTTTACTTAGTTGGTTAACTCAAATGTGTATTCAATTGTAACAAAATTCAAGGAGGCTAAAATGCTAGAACAGTGGTTCTCAACCTTACTAATGCTGCGACCCTTTAATATGGTTCCTGTGGGTTGAGAACCACTGAGCTAGAATGTCTTTGTCTTAACATACAGGAAAGAATGTAAAGGCTTAGGAAGATAGGAATGCTGGAGAAGGTTTCTTATGAGCAAGAAGTCTCTCCCGACTCACTCCCACCTAGAACACTCAGAAGATTCTGTTTACTAAGGTACTGGAAAATAAACAAGCCGAGGATAGGAGAACATTTCAAGTGCCTCTTTGATACTTTTTATAGTGCTCTCCAGAGCTGTTCAGACTTGATGGTGGGAGACACTGCCATGACATGGTCTTCTTGACATTAGTGAAGGGGAAGGGGGATTCTAGAGCAACAGAATCAAAGACGCATTGTGTAATAGCCTCAGCTACAATGACACATTTACCAAATAAACCACAGGAACTGAGTTCTAATCACTGACCAGGATGTTTTTACTTGCAGAGATTTTTGTTAGCCAATTGTTCATACTTTCCTTCTAAAATTTTACTGAGTATATATGAGGACAACAACAGCACACCTTTTTAGATCTGTGGCCAGAATCCTGATGAAGGTTCCCACAATGAAGAGTCAAGCACTTTCACCCAGTTGTCAAAAGTGGGCCAGTTAACATGTATCTGAAACAACTTAATTCACTGAGACAGATGGTTTCCTTGAGTAAAGACTGGCCATATTACATCAAGCAAACTCTGTAAAATTCCCTCCAGCCCTTCCTCGGAGGAACCTGTGGTGACTTATTAAAGTGACCACATACACAGAAATAAATGCCAGTTCTGAAAAGTTACTCATTAGTTTTGAAGTGGTGCTAATTTCTGATAATTCAAAATACACTGTGACATCACAAAGTAGGGGATTGTGGTGGACAAGGGGCATGTAAATACATCTGTGACTGATATTTAAATCAAGGTGATCTCAGTCGTTTTGTTAACCCCTGCTGGTTCTTTCTTTACCACCTCAAATTACACTTCATATAAGAACATTTAGCATCTTTGAGTTAGATCTCTTACTCTTAGAGTGAGAATGTCATGGGAGAAAAGCCAAATGGAAGCCTTCAGAAATTCGGTCCCTTCTAAAATGGTAAATGTAATACAACATAAATAATGGTCAAAATAAAAAAAAAAAAAGCTGGTTTGAAAAATGGAAGGGATATAATGAAGAAATTAATTGCCTTGCCCTTTGATAAATCTGAGCAAGTATTCCAGGGTACATGATGTTTGAGTTGTCTTTAAAATGGTGGGAAGTATGCAAGAAATAATTATGGGAAGAGAGTAGACATTCAGAATGATTATGATTATGGGGTATTGGAAAAAGTATGTGTGTAGCCCAGCACGACTGGGATTTAGGGTGATTAGAAGGATACAAGAACAATTGGCGCTGGAGAAATAGGTGGACAGATTATCAAACTATATTGTGTGGGCAGTGCCTGGGGCTCAGTGGGTAGGGTACTACCCCACATACTGAGGGTGGTAGGTTCAAAACCAGCCCTAGCCAGCTAAAACAGCAGTGGCAACTGTAAAAGAAATAGCTGTGCATTGTGGTGGGCGCCTGTAGTCCCAGCTACTCGGGAGGCTGAGGCAAGAAAATCGCTTAAGCCCATTAGTTGGAGGTTGCTGTGAGCTATGATGCCACAGTACTCTACCAAGGGTGACAGAGTGAGACTGTCTCAAACAAACAAACAAACAAACAAAACCCTATACTGCGTATTATGCTAAGAAATATAAATGTTGTGGACAAGTTTTTAAATGTTTTAAATTCATGGAATAGTATGTGATTTGCCTGAAATATGTAGTTATCCAAAAATATATAATAAATAGTTTTATTTATCCAAGGTTCCTTCTCTAACTGGACATTATAGGACAAACATATCAAGTAGTTTCTTTCATTTCAAATGCTAGCCTGAAGATCAGAGGCCCATTTTGTTTTGGCTAATACACGTAGCATGAACTTGAGGAGCTCTTAAACTTCTCAAGGGTGACCAAAGTACTAGATCTCATGTAGATAAATGAGTTGAGCAAGACAACAGAACTTTCTCACCCTATTAGCTAGTATTTGTGCATGCTAAGCACACTTTACATCTGTCACAAATAGCTATCTGATTTAAGCCCATAAATGGATACCTGAAAAGCAGGAGCGAAATATTTTTAAATGCAGTGAACACTAATTCCAAAAATAGCTACTAACATTTAAATAGTTTCCTCTTTCAATTTTATTTATTTAAAGCAAAACAAGTTGAACTTATTAACGGCAATTAAATGGAGGGATATTAAGGAAACATGTGAGACTCCACCATTTATACACAAAAAGTTTTAAAACAACATACCTGCTCTGGTAAAGTTGAAACATTACTTCAAAATACTTATCAAACAAGGAACATTTGTCTGGAACATTTTAACTTGTAAATTCCAGATTCCATGATTGTGTTCTATTGATACCTTTATCTTTAAGCTCGCATTTTGTGTTACACTAACAGACTTCTTTTCCCATTACAACCTATCTGCAGTTTTTCAATTATATTGTAATTGAAAAATAAAAAGATATTCCTTGTTATAGAAGCATTAGCACATTTTTGTTCTTATGCTAATAATTTCCTATGCTAATGATCAACTCAGTGGGAGTCAGATCTTCTTGACACTTTCAGAGTTAGATTTTTCAAGTGAGTGAAAGAATTAGCATGTAATGCTAACAACTCCGGCTACCTAAAATATAATGTATATACAGTAGAATTGACGTTAGCAACTTGTCAGAAATGGTGGAAATAGATTAGTCAAGTGAATAAGTATCTACATTTTAACAATATTGCTATATGATCTATAACCATATTAAAGAGGTAGAGAACAGAATGTTATTCTATGATTTAAATCTAATTGTGTCATTCTTAGTATTGGTATTTTTTTGCAGTTTTGGCAGGGACTGGTTTTGAACCCACTACTTTTTGTATCTGGGGCCAGCGCCCTACTCCTTTCAGCCACAGGTGCCACCCTAGTATTAGTACTTTTTAAATCTTTTTATTTATTATTATTATTATTGTAGAGGCAGAGTCTCACTCTATGGCCCTCGATAGAGTCCTGTGGCATCACACAGCTCTCAGCAACTTCCAGCTCTTGGCCTTAGGCAATTCTCTTGCCTCAGCCTCCCAAGTAGCTGGGACTACAGGTGGCCGCCACAATGCCCCACTATATCTTTTTATTTTTAATTAAAAATATTTTTTAAAAATTCCACACTCCTGTTAAATCTAG
This sequence comes from Arctocebus calabarensis, assembly GCA_963573935.1. NCBI lineage: Eukaryota > Metazoa > Chordata > Mammalia > Primates > Lorisidae > Arctocebus > Arctocebus calabarensis. The sequence continues at coordinate 33,966 of CAUYON010049068.1, forward strand.
AAATAAAGGATAAGGCAGAGTTTATTTTTTGGACTGGTCAAATACTGCTTGGAAGAGAGCAAAATAATTCCAAAATATGAGTTATTTTAATTATATGCTATATAAGAGCATGGAACTCTACTTAATTCTATTAAATATCTTCTTCTTAACACTCAATGCAAGATGTAGGTGAAGAACATTTTTTTATATATACTATTTTAATGAATTAATTTTTGGTAATCATGTCTTTATGGACTTTATATTATTAGAATATACACTTAGCTTAATAACTGATATACATAGGCTGCTTTAAATTATTTCCTCAAATATCCTCATATTCTGGAAGATTCCTCAGGCATTACTGAAAAAATAATATCTGGTATTCCTTTGTGCATAACAATAAACTCATATTGCTCCTTGTCCCCAAGCAACTTTAGTACTCTTGATACTAATTTCTATTTCCCCTTTCAAGAGTTTATTACATATTTTAACTATTTTCAGTAAAAAATCAATTTCCACTAAATTCCTTTACCCTTTGGATTTGTGAATGTCCAAAGTAGGTCACCTATTTTCTTTTCTATTATAGATCACTAGTTTTTATATTGCTAAGTCTATGAATTTTATAATTAAACTTTTCTAAATTTTTATCATAATACCTTTAAAAATTGCTATACAAATTATTAGATGTTCTTTTTGTTCAGACTATTTGATCTGAGACATGGCACAGGTTTTAGTATAATATCATAGAGTTCATATTTTCAAATAATAAATTCAGGATGTCAATTTGTGTTGAACTTACTGGAGCTCTTTTTAATACTGAAATAAATTAACAATGGGAACATTACATGATGATACGAAGTAAATCTGTTTTATATACAAGTGTACACCATTGTTCAATCAGGAATCTGGAATTTTTTCAACTAAAAGAATATTTTTTGTTCCTTCATATTTTCCGATTAGACTTTATTTTCTTAGGGCTCACATTTGACTTTGTACATACTGTGTGCATTTACAAACGTATTTTGACATGTATGCACTATAACTGTGTCATATAGAATAGTTTGCCTTAAAAGGGCTCTGTGCTATACTTATTCACTCTTCTTTCTACTCTAACCCCTGGTAAACACTGACCTTTTTATGGTCTATACATGTTTGCCTTCCCAGTGTGTCTTATAGTTAGAATCATATAATCTGTAGCCTTGACAGATCGGCCTCTTTCACTTAGTGAGATATTTCTCTGACTTTTTCATTTGTTTTTTTTGGCTTGATAGCTGTTTTATTTTTAGCACTGAAAAATATTCTATTCTCCTGATGTACCATAGCTTATTTTTCCATTTACCTGCTGAAGGATGTCTTGCTTGCTTATAAGTTTGGGCAATTATGAGTAATGATGTTATTAGCATTCATGTGCAGGGTTTTGTATGACTGTACGTTATCAAGTTATTTGGTTAAGTATCGAGGAATGTAATTGCTGGATTGTGAGGGGAGATTTGTTTAGTTTTCTAAGAAAATTAAAAACTGTCTTCCAACATAGCTGTACCATTTTCTATTTGCTCCAGACATAAATAAGAATTCCTGTTGCTCCAAATCCTTGACAATATTTTGGTGGTGTTAATGTTCTGACTTTTGGCCATATGAATACATGGTTAGTAATATCTCATTGTTTTAACTTGTACTTCCCAGTATGATGGGGAACCTCTTCTAATATGCTGGCCTGACATCTGTTTACTTTCTCTAATAAGGAATCTGTTCAGGTCTTTGCTCCTTTTTCTTTTAAATGAAGTTGTTGATTTTTGACTTTTGAGTTTTAAGAATTCTTTATGAGATACATCTTTTGCAAATATTTTGTAAATTTTTTGTCAATATTTTCTTATGATCTATGACTTTTCTTCTCATTCTCTTGCTACTGTATATAATTTAAGATTTTAATCTTAATTTGCCTACATGACATTCATTATGTTCTTTTGACAATAATAAAACACAATTCTTAAATCATCCTAAAATTAATAGAGGAGAGATATTTATTTTTTTTCCTTTTAAACTAACTCTCAATAGGTGAGCTGTCCTGAAGGTCAGGCTCTTTCTGAGAAAATTTGTGGCCAGTTGGTAGAAGGAGGTGATATCAGCTGAAATTTCTCTATTCTGGGTATCACTGATGTTGAATTACCTTTGACTCTTAGTGGATTTTTGTTTTCTTTCTATTGACAGTGCTTAATGCCATTAGATCACTTCTAAAACATTATTTAAATCTTGAAATGTTATGTTACTTTATCAAAATCACATGTGGCTTTACATTTCAACTGACAACATAATAAATAAAATGTAACGTAATTATGAGTAATGATCCAGATACTTGGAATATGGGTTCTAAAAATGCAGTACCCTCCACTTTAAAAGTCATGAAAGTCCACAAAAAAGCACATTATTCTCGGGAAAGTCCCTTTAAAAATCATGCCTGTCAGGTAAGAAATTCAGAAATCTGTGACAGCCTGGGAGCCTGATGGCAGAAAGTATGCTGATTCAGTCCTTGAATTTTCCACGATGACTTCTAACCTGCACCCGCAGCTGTTTATTGCTTGGTTCATTGGAGCATATGATGCTGAACCAAGCCACGGGTCAATAAAGTCATTTACAATGATCAACCCTCTGCACGAAAGAGGTGATGAATCAACCAAAGTGCTTTAGGCAACAGACCTAGCGAGAAAATTCTGCACTTTAGGTAGTAACGTACAATAAGATGAATCAGCAGCCTGCACATCTCACTAATTAATTTTATTACCTTTGGAGAAGGCATTCAACAAACTGTTAAATACTTTATTCATCTAACAGTGATGCTAATAGTTAGACATGATATTTTTCAGAAAACCTTTACATCTTGACCTTGGAAGCACTTAGTGATTTCGAGGATCTTTTTATATTTTCTCTTTATTATATTTTTATGTTAATATTTTTCAGAATATTAGGGGATGGATACATTTTTTTCATTTTTGTACAAATCAAGTCAAAGTTATAAGTGTAACTTTCAGCCAGATACTATGCGCTATGCCCAATAGATGTGAATTTACCCATCCCCTAGATTGATTTTCACTGAAATTTGTTCTATATGTGCACTTGAGGGTTGACTGATTAGTTCCAATTTGGAATTGAGTACATAGGGTTGTTTCTCTGCTCTTATAATGTTAAACTTAGAAGAATGGTTTACAGTTCCATGCAGGTCGTGACAAGAGATACTAGACCACCATTTTTTATGGCTGAGTAGTACTCCATATTCTACATATACATTTTATTAATTCTTTCTTATATTGGTGGGTACTTGTATTGTTTCCACACAACACTCAGTCTGTAACCAGGCTAAAGGTCTCTGATGGAGTTGGATCAGATGGCATCTGGAACTGTGGCCGCTGGGAGACACCTTCACATATCTCCCTCCGCATTTGGGCTCAGACTTTTTCAATGATCTCTTCGCATGGAAAAGTTTGGTCTTCTCTACTGCAGGGCAGCTTCAGAACAGTGGCACAGCTTATTTGCTAGAACATAGTTCAAGTGTGGGCTTTCTAGCTTATAAGCTGCATGTACTGCCTCTTATGAATTACCTCAAAAATCATACAGAGTCATCACTGCAGGGGTCTTTTGGTTTCAAACCCTTCTAGATTAAAGAAAAGGGAGCGATATTGAGAAAGGAATGGCAAGGTTCTAGGACAGCATGTGAAATGGGAGAAACTGCTGATATCTTCTGAACATTTTATGTGAGAAAAAAGTAATCAAAATAAGTTGTCATCTGCATGGAGACATAAAATATAGTAACATCTAAACTATGCCCATTAAATTTGGCCCAAGTGATGAGCATTAAAAAATAATGGTAAAAGACGATGCCAGTGATTTAAGAACTCAATAAGAGGCTGAGGAAATTGAGGAGCAACAACTCCATCTGTACTTTTTAACTAAAATAGTGAAGGTAAAGGATAAGAGTAGACTATCTAGAAGGTTAGTCTTTAATGAGATTGACTTTTTAGTGTGTGAAGGACTTGAGCATGCCTGTTTGCTGAAGGGAAATGTGACATCATCATTTGTCAAGTTATGGCCCTTGGGTCAATCCTGGTCCACCACCTCTTTTTGTAGGTTTTCTTGGAGAATAGCCATGCATTTGGGCTTCAATAATAAAATTCAATAGTTATATTAAAACCACCCAACCCACATAACACCAAATGTTTATAGTATCCAGTTCTTTACAAAAAAAATTTTCTAAACTCTAAATAAGAAGAGAAAATAGTACAAAATACACACAAGCAGATGGGGACTACTTAGAAAATTAGGATTCCTAAAGAGATGAAAATTCATAACGGCCTAATGTTTATTGAAATTCTAACACAGTAGCTGTTTATAATTGTAGGCATTGAATACAACTTGATAAATAATGTATGTTTGAATAAGAACGACAATTTTACTAACAACTCAAGCACTTTAGGAGTGAAAGACAGAACATTCCTTATCCAGATTTTCTTTCCAGTAACTACGGTATAGAGGAAGACAATGGGTATGGAAACAAGATATTCCATGTTCCCATCCCAACTTGACCTGCAAATTAGTACAAGTAATTTTATCAGTTTAAAAGGTAGGAAAGAAAAGTCAGTCCTTGAGATATGCAACTTAAAGATGGCAATGAAATTAATTAATTTTCCTTAAAAGTATGAGTTACCCTTGTTTTCCTAGAGAATTAATGATAAGTAGTTTGCTGCTTCCTGGGACATTACTCTGTGGTCCATCTTTCTGTGAACATGGCTAAAATATAGTGTGTTACTGGGATTCTTCCTTTGCAATACAGTGAGTTTAATTTTCATGTGATATTCTGAGAAATAGATTCTACAATTCTATAATATGCCCAATATATGTTAGCCATGGATTCTGTTTTGTTATTGTTCTTGTTCGTTTGTGTGGGAACATCGTTTGTGTTACAAAGACAGAAAGGTAAAATATTTAGCTAGAATGCTAAAGAAAGCTAAATGTCTTCAGTGCCTGGATCAGACCTACTGAGCCAAGAATCTTCCTAACAGTAGCAACCTTGTTAAGACTGTGTACCACCCATAATAGTAAACATGCTATGAAGTTCTCTTTGAAATAAAAAGGAAACAAGCCTAGAGTTACTTTAAGAAATGTTCTTGAAATTACTCTATAAATTGAAGTCTTTCCTTTTTTTTTTTTTTTTTTTTGTGACAGAGCCTCAAGCTGTCACCCTGGATAGAGTTCTGTGGCATCACAATTCACAGCAACCTCCAATTCCTGGGCCCAAGTGAGGCTCCTGCCTCCACCTCCCAAGTAGCTGGGACTACAGGCACCTGCCACAATGCCCGGCTATTTTTTGGCAGGCCCAGGCTGGATTCGAACCCGCCAGTCCAGGTGCACATGGCTGGCGCCTTAGCCCGTTGAGCCACAGGCGCTGAGCCAAATTGAAATCTTTCCATAGAATAAACACAGTTGTTTTATAAACCTCCATAAGTATGATAGTATATTACTAAAATAAGAATATATTAACAATTAAAATTTACCTCTAGAAAAACTTCAGGAGAAACTTGATGGCCAGAAAAATCCTAAAATATTAAGATGGAGCATACCATTTTAGAAAATAAAATTCCACATAAATTAATTTCTCATGTAAAATAAGATGATTTTAGTACTGAAATATATTTTCTTAATTAATTCTGTACCTCTTACATCGGCATTTATATCTTCTTTTTTGAAGTATGTAAAACCCTGACGTTATTCGAGATTACCAGTAAGTTGTTACATTTTCCAGTACTTACAAGTCCTACATATGAAATTATACTCAATGAAGAAAAAGTGAACAAAATTGAGTTAGAGTGAGCATGTTTTTAATAAAATTTTTTTTGTGTGTGTATTTTTCATATTTTACTAACAAATCTTTGATACACATTCTTGCTGCTGTTGTCTGAGGTTTTGTCAAAATTCAAGTAATATATTTTGAAGAACTCCCACTTAACTCTATTATTTATAGACGTACATATTTTTGACCATTTAATGAATGACCAAAGTTACTAAATTAAAACAACCATAAATGTACAGATTTATTTAAATTATCATCTTTAAGTCACTTATAATGTAGTCTGCAAGCAAAGTATAAGAGTCTGAGAAAGAAGGAACCGGGAGCTTAAGAACATAATAGTCATAGCAGAGGGACTTCTGTTGAGAAACAAAGATCAGCTTTTGAGACAGTGGACTGTCCAAGTAGGGACGGCATCGCTCTCTGTTTTCATTACTAGTTAGTGGGAATCAGACAATGACTCGTACCATAAATTGTAGAAGGGCAATTATAACCTTAACCTGGAGTAATTGAACTAATCTTTTTTCTTAGCAAAGCTAGAACATGTGGGGTCGGGAGACACTTAAGACTTTCCCTTTGAACTAGTAAAAACCTAGTAGATTTTCACACTGCTCTAAAAGTCAGAAGCTGATTAAGCACCAACGATCATTCTGAACAAGCTTCTTTTTAATCCAAATCTTTGAAATAAAAGAAAATGAAAGATTTGTCTTTACTTAAAAACAATGGGGGAAAGGGGATCATATTGAAAATAACATCTTAGAAAATATTTTATCTCAGGGTTGAAGTTTCACATCAAAAAGAGATTTACATTTGCTCCTTTTGGGAATGGTGCTTTCCTCTATTTATTTATTTTATTTTTGTTGTCTTCATTGCAGTTTTTGGCCAGGGCTGGGTTTGAACCCACCATTTCTGGTATGTGGGGCTGGCACCCTACTCCTTGGGCCACAGGCACCACCCATCCTCTATTTATTCTTACAGCACATGCTTACTGAAGCGTGTATTAGTTTCAATTTATGCTATGACACATTGTTAGAAACTTTGGTTCTTAAAACACCTTAGACTTCGAATTCCAGTAGGGTCTTGCTGGACTGAATTGAGGTATTAACTGGTTGAGCTCCTTTCTGGCGGCTCTTAGGAAGACTGTAGTTCCTTGCTTATTCAGATTTTTCACAGAATTCAGTTCCTTGCAGTTATAGGACTGGAGTCTCGTATTCTTTATTCTATCTACAAGGGGAAGGGAAAGTGACTGTGTTGTAGAGGCTTCTCACATACTTTCTGATACAACCCCCATCTTCCATTTGCAAAGCTGGCAATGGCAGGACAGGCACCCTCATGCAACTGACGCTTCCTCTTCCTTGTGTTATCACATTTTCACTTTCTGTTTTCCTCCTCTACATGTAAGCTTGTGAAATGGACTGATTTAAGATTGATATCGTCAGGCATTGATAAAAGTATTTGGGATGCTAAATTGAAAAATAAATGCTAGCCACCTGCATTGAGGTTATATACCGACATCTCACTGAAGCTGCTTCAGTCTTCCCATTGATTAAAGAGTAAATGTAAGGAGTCTTCACTTGTTTGCACCAGGCAGCATCATATTTTCCTGGGAAAAATTGCCCACACTGTCTTCTCATCTCATAAGCAGAGCAAATTACTAGCATTTTCAAATACTGGGCAAAGAATGCTACCAAACTTTACACCAGATTCATAGTAGTGAAACTGTTTCAGGAGAGGTTGGCTCCTTGGATCACTTGGATTTCATTTGCTTTAAGATTCTAATCGATATTGTTTGGTCTTTTATATGTCACTTATTTTTCCTTAATCATTTTAATTCTTGATTTCTAATAGCAATTGGGTTAATGGATATAATTTCTTACTCCTCAAATAAATGCAGTTTTAAGACATAATAATTTTCTTTTAACCTTCAGGAAAGTTGGTTTTCTGTTCTTGTTGTCTTTCAATGGCAGTCATGTCTATCTTTTTTTTTTTTAATTGAATCATAGCTGTGTACATTAGTTCAATCATGGGGTACAGTGCGCGGGCTTCACATGAAATCTGAGATATTTTTATCAACCTCATTGACATAACATTCATGATATTTTCTCATTTACTATATGAAAACATTTTTGATCCACATTTAGAAGTTTTCTCCTGACCCTTAGGATATGTACCACACATGTGATCTCACCCTTTGTCCCATCTGCCCCCATCCTCTCCCTCCCCTTCCCTCCCTCTCCCCTTTTCCCATCTTCCTGTGCAATAAATGGGTTGTAGTCTTCACTTGAACGATAAAGAATTTGTTTCATATTAGGGGTGTATACATTGGATACTTTTTCTTCCATTCTAGAGATACTTTGCTAAGGAGAACATGTTCCATGTCTATCTTTTGATAGGGACCATGTATGGAAATGCCAGACAGCTTATCCCCCATTGATCCTAGGCAGAACATAAAAGAAAATCCAGCCAATAAGATTTATCGCTTCTTCCAGGTGTTTGTCAATTTCAATTCCCAAGCATTAGCTAAGTGTATGTTGTACTTGCAGGAGCAGGGAGTTACAAAGTAAATTACGTTTTCAGTATGCTTTGTTGAAAGTCCTATAATCAATCTCTGTCTTGCTATTAGTGTACTTATTTTTTACTCACAGCTTATTTTGAGAATGAGTTCTAGCTTCCTATTTTAACTTACCCACACACAATCTTCCCCATCAATAAAGTATGTATGTGAATGCCGCTAAAATTTGAGAACATCCCTCTGAATTTTTAGGTCCCTCTGAAATATGTTGGCCACATATCAAATCTGACAGGACAAAGATGCAAATAAATCTAATCAGCAATAAATCTAATCACTGGTGTGCTGAGCAGTCTTACAGTCGATCTTAATTACTGAGAATGGAATGTTACTGGTTATGTGTTGAAAATTTTCAAGAACTCATCACATAGATATTTGAAAGAAAGGAAATAGTTGTTCTATATTCCTAAAATATCTACAGAAATAGTTAAATAAAAATTAGCTTTCACATTTCAAGAAGAGCTGCTTTAAAAAAATTCTAATATAATTTTATTTATCTTCTGAATTGTTTTTTGTTATTCAGCCACAATCTACACAATACATCATGGCAAATATTTAAAATACAAAGTTGAATTTGCTGATGTAGAATGAGCTTATTCAGTTAATTTTTTAATCTCTGAAGTGATTACAAACTGAACAAAGAAGAGCAGAAAGATGAAATAATTAGAGAGTAAAATTTGCGAAGACTTTTTTTAATATTTCATTCTATGGAAACTTTTGAATACTTTTGCACATGTGTAATAGTGACTAAGAAAAAAGTCACCTGAAATGAGAACTGTGACAAGGCTAAAATGTGAATCTGACATTTCCAGGCAGCTTTATAAAACTTCTATTTGATTTAAAAGTCATATAAAATCTTTCTGTTCTGATTATACTCAGAGTCTATGCCAAAGACATGAAAATGATTCCAAACCAGCAGCTTTAAATTCATAATCAGTTAGAGCAGTGACAAAATAAACAGAAATACTAAAGAATATGTGCAAAAATAAGTTATAGTTTGAATCAAAATTTGTTTTGATAGACATAAATATTTCCACATAGCTGACATAAAACCAAAACTAACTGACAAGGAATTGAGAAAAAATGGTTAGATATGGAAGAAAAATGAAAAACAGAAACTGTAAACTTTCATCAATGAGATAAAATATACAGTCATCAATCAGTTAATTACTTTACCTGCTACTATGTTATAGAATTATTGAAAAGCAGTCTGAATTGTGTGTTGCATATTTAAGTAATCACCTATTTAAGAACAAGACTTCTAGTTATTTTCATAATACCATGGGCTTTATTTACTACAACTATCTAAAATTATCCAAATATATTAGGCCATTTATTAAGACAATATTTTTCCCAAAAGGACGCCTTGTTTTTATGAATGATTTATTACATGAAAAGCGAAAGAAAATGTTAAATTATTCTTGACAAAGTAATTTTTTATTTAGCTAAAGAAGCAATGTCATAAATATGATATTGTAATTGTGAAATGTGTTTAAAAAGTAGAGTGCAGATTTTCTTAAAAGACGTTACAATACAAATTTATAGTATTAAAAAAGATTGTAGAATTGTCATAATATTATATAAATAAATCATAGAGGAGTTGAAGAGCTCTGAAGCAGAGCCATGCAAATATGAAATGAAATATATTATTGGTGGTATTATAAATCACTAAGGATAGGATCAATTATCTGGTAAAAGTTGTTTACCTTCTGCATGAAAAATAATAGTTAACCTCTTACCCAACCATATATGACAGAAAAGATTGAATTACCTTTGAATTACTGATATGCATAGAAGTATAGCTATCATTATTTCAATATAGTGCACATATATGTAGTCTATGTGCATTTGTATACACATATAAATTATAGAAACTATTATGCTTATAAAATCTTTATCACAAGATCATGATGTGTATCCTTCATAAATATCCTCTGTTTTCTTCCTACCTCACACTTAATTATAGTATAATAATAAGTAATATTTGTTTACTAGTTGATATTTACCACACATGCTCTTCCCTATGGATAATAATAATAGTGATACTAATCATTGATGTTATTTAACAGTTATTATTTAAGCCATTACCATCAACTGCATGGTAAAGACTACATAAAACTGGACCTGGTCAGGAATACAAAGCTGCTGAAGTTACGCCATGATGTTGAAAGTAAAATATTGACTCTGTTCTTAACCATGCCATACAATTATCTCTCACATTCTCTTGTAAGGCATAGCCCAGCGACACCTAGTTGATTTCTTTTTAAAGATGTCACTTTGGAATGGAAAATGTATTTCTTACCAGGTTAATTTTACATAAAAATCACTCTGTGAAGGAGCTGTTTGAATTTATTAGTTCAATGATGGTATATTACTTACCTTATTAAGGGGTATATTTTTCAGAATGTTGAAGAGATAAGTAATATTTTTATTTTTGTCCTGATTAACTGAATAACTCACTTCCAGTTATAATTGTATCACAGTATTGATATTGTTTATATAGGTCCTTATTTGCTTAATCCTGAGTTTACATTTAATAGTTTGTTAAGCTTTTAATTATTTTCAAACCTATATTGTTTATATTTTTGTAAGTTTCCTCCATCTTATGGTGTAAAAAAACCCACTATAAATAAATGCAAATGGTCACTTATCTTATCATTTGTCATTCTTAATTTACGACATAACTTATTTTACTGCCATACATTCTGTAATTTTAATAATAGAATTAATGTCTTAAGCATTTAGTATGAAAAGATTGTAGCCCACGTCAGAAGCAAAACTATATTTCTAGGTAGGCAGATACATTTTAAGGAGAAGACCAAAAGTTCCTTCAGTCCCAAATGAAACTCATAGCTTTAGTAATTTCCTTAGGGTCTTTGATATTATAGTTGCAATCTTCCCTTTCATATTTATAAACTTTCTAAGTCATTCTGACCTCAAATAGACTTTCAGTGTAGATTTTGAACTTTTAGGAAGATGATATTTAATCCAGTAGAAACAGAATGTGATGATTACCAAATAGCACATAACCCTATTCCAAAATGGCCATAACAGAGCTAGGAATATGAGAATAGAACTCACTCAATCACCTCTAATGTCTTTTCTGATTTAGAAGCATCCCTAGGCATCCTCAGGTGGGCAATACTCACAGACCATGAAGTACCATATTCTCCAGCAATTGCTTTCCCTGATATGTGTTTGACCAAGGTCATCAGCACTAATATTTAAACTATCTTTAGACTGAACTTAGTTCTGAAGATAAGTAGCGTTGCTGAATGACTTGATAATTGAATTTCTGCTAGAAGTAACTCTGAAGTTGATTCTTACTAGTTATCCTAAATATTTTCATAGTTGACAACTAACGTTGTGCCACATTTGAAGTGTCCTCTCCATAGGTCAAGTTCAACATAACTGAAACCTGCTTTAAGGGTTTATTACCTCCCTTTTCTATAGTCAGTCAGTAACTTTAAATTATTTCAAAATGTGATCACTATCTTTTCACAAATATATCAAGGATGTTGGGTTAATACCAAACGTTATTACATCATGTTTGACATAAGTCTTTTAAAATGGGCCTGCTGCATAGTTAAGTGGCTAGCATATTGCTAAAATTTTCCATTTGGGGCTCGGCACCTGTGGCTCAACCTGAGCTGACAGGTTCGAATCCAGCCTGGACCCGCCAAACAACAATGACAGCTGCAACCAAAAAATGGCCGGGCGTTGTGGCGGGCGCCTGTAGTCCCAGCTACTTGGAAGGCTGAGGCAAGAGACTTGCTTGAGCCCAGGAGTTGGAGGTTGCTGTGAGCTGTGATGCCACGGCACTCTGTCCAGGGTGACAGCTTGAGGCTCTGTCCCAAAAAAAAAAAAAATTTCCATTTGTATTGAGCCAATATGCATAGTACTACTGTGCACCACACACTCAGCAAAGTTAGCTAAGCAAATCACTTACTGGTTACAGTAAGAGCTTCTTGACTTTTCATTTCGTCCATCTTTTCTGCAGGTTCTTCTTTCCCAAATGCTCAAAAAACCCAAGGTATCACCTTTCCTTACCTTCAAATGTGATGATATCTTTATCACTAGGGAAGAGACATTGTCATAAAGTCTTCTGATTCCTTGTTTCTTTGTGCAAAGCTCTTTTCAAATCTTTGCATGAAGCATTATTGTTGACATTTTAACTGTGGCAAAGTAACATTAATAATGCATAAATATAGCCATTAATTTCATGGCTAATAACTTACTAGAAAGGCAGATTGGGGTTCAAAACAAAGAACACTATTTGTCTTTTATTTCATCACCATTATGATTTATTTCAAATGGAAATGGACAACAAGAAAATCTATTTTCCTTGAATTTGTTCTCTAATCTCTGTGACAAAGGACACTGTTTATAGGAAGTCAACAATATAGAAATGCATCCGCTGAGTATTACAAAGAGGCCATCATAGTACAAAAGTCGGATATAATAGAGAAGATTATTAATATGCAACTTCAAATTGGCTAATATGTAATGCTTTTCTTTTTTAAATTCTTCTACAATCTGAGACAGTGATTTGCCATTCATTTATATTAAGCAAACAAAATGAAATATTTCTGTCACTTCTCTTATCCTCCAAGAATAGAAGAATGTGGTGGAGATTAATAGTCATGATTAACTCCCTACAGGTTGGGGTTTTATGCCCCAGTGATTATTCTGTCATTATTCTGCATGACACACTACCAGAGTCACATATGCTTTCAGCCACAAATTCAGACAAGACCAAAAGGTCAAGCTACTTAGCAGCGTGATACTCCTTCATTCTGGCATGTGTGCTCATAGCAAAAACCACTGCAATTACCTAATTAAAGTGTGTTATGCAGTGGAGTCTACTGTGAAGGGTAACAGACCGAGAGGAACAGACGAAAGCACCGGGTCATTTAGAAGGACCGGCACATCCATGTCATCAATGCACAACCAGCTTTGATCAATTTAAATAGGATAGTTTTGAAAGCAACTCTCACACAGAACACTACACACACCCCGCATTTTACATTCTTATTTTAGGTCCTTCTGTTTTGCAAGTTGAGAATTTCACCTTTCTTCCCATTTTGTGCATTCACTCTTATTTGTTCTGCATTTTAGGAGAAATGGACATAGAGTCCATCACACTTTGCAACTTGTAGGTCAAAAGGGAAGGTATGTTTTCTATCTCAAAATAGAATGGGTTTCAAATTAATTGATATCTAAAATACAAAGAGAAGATTAATTCTAAGTGCTATTGAAAAATATACATGTACATTTAAAATAACGCTGTTCTTAGCTTTTCTAAATATTCCACATGATTTTACTAAATATAACTTCATGTTTCGCCTATGTCTGTGGGACTGGGTTACCACAACTTTCAGTTGCTATAGCAAGACATGGTCAGATTTCGACACCACAGACAAGGACTAAACAAATATTTCACAAAGGTAAAAACTTTGAACCAATCTTCTCATTTATTCATTCTTTATATTCTTTCTCTAAAGTTTTTCCATGTACTAAACAGACTATTTGGCATTGATTTTATTTTGCTTGTTGGCCTTGGTGCCAATTTAATTCTAACTTTTGAATATTTAAGTGATAATTCTCTTAATTTTTCATGACTTACACATATGTCTTTTAAATCTTAAGAGCTTAAATAACCTTCCATGTTGCATCAATGAGCCTTCAATTGCCCTCAGTTTATAGCGGGGATATTTTGTAAAATAACTTATAGTGGCATAAGATGCCATATTTTAAAAGATGTCCAAAGAATGCCAAATTAGATAGCACAATGTCTTTTTATTATATGTATAAAATTTATACAGCAGATCATGTTACTTTCCATAATAAAAAGTCAAGTTCTTAAGTAATATTAAACTTTTATAAGATTTAATAATCATAAAATATACCTGTCTAACAATAATTATTGTATCATTATAATAAATGTTTCTTTTGCAACTTAGTAGAAATGCATAAACTATAAAAGATATACATTTTATTTCACTCCTCATTACTTTATTTCCAAATTTTCTAGTAATAAGAGAAATAGTAAATATTTCTGTGGGGAAAATAGGTGTCTAGGAACAAGTCTACTTACAAATTATCAACACAGCCATGGTTTATTATAAGATATATGAGAGAAAGATTTATTCATGAGTTAAGCTAGAACCTGGTGCCTAACAGGTCCTGAGACAGACCAGTGATGAAGCATAGGACAAAAGGCAGGATACAGGTCCTGCCTCTTACTAGAGCATGCCTGCCTGTGAGAGGGTCAACACCCCTCTCTCCAAGTCAGCAGAGCTTATTTCCAGATTTAGACCCTCTTAGAACATGGAAGGCTCCAAGTTGGTGTGCATATATGGTGGACCACAGAGGAAAGCTTTCTCATCTATGTTTCTCTATGCAATATCTTCTATAGCTCTAGTAAAACTAATAATGGAAAATATCATACTCCCTTGAAGCAGAATGGAGTTAAAACCGTTGAGATGACCGACCACTGTCAGTGTGCTGAACTGTGCATTTAGATCAATCCAAATTACTTTCTTACTGATCCATTGTCAATTTACTCCACTTGGAAAGCCTTCTCTGAAACCTGTGACATGCTATAATAATAAGTATTGTCATAGGTTAATTCAGTCTTACCAAGTTCCTCCTTTAACTCTCTGTGTATTTCCCAGGAGCCTACAGACCTGCAGATCAGAGCATCAGTGTTAATTCCCAGGCTCCATCCACACCACAAGTATTACAGATGTTTCTTCTTGTCAAAACATTTCTCCACTTTCCCTCTTTTAGCTGTTTTGTTGCTGTTGCAATTGTTGGTATCCACTGAATTCCAAACTTTTGGAGAAACAACAAATATGTTCATTACATACTAAAAACTGGATAAGTGAGTTATGAAGGAGAGCAAAGAATTAACAATTATAGTTACTCTTTACTGGAAGGAAAAAGGAGACAGAAATTTGTGAAAGATTTTAGAATTAAAACACGATTTTCTGCCTTTGTTTAGTAGTATGATTTATTTGTCATTGTTTACTGCATTGTAATTGAAGCTTAACAAAAGTAATTTTGTACTCAAGAATAGTGTAACCTTGTAAAAAACATATTCAGATGTTATGGTATCAGTTTAAGAAAGGGAAATAATGTATATCATAATAAAACATATATTCCTTCAAAAATATCAGATATATTAAATTAAAAAAAGACATTAAAACTAACTCCAAGATATTTCTCATTGTCCCTGAAAAAATTAATTATTTTTTAAACAAATCCACACATAGCAACAGCCCCAGCTATGTGTGGATTAATAAGTTTACAGATATTTAGGATTAGATGCTTATTTACAGGGTTATTTACTTAGTTCTATTTCATTTTCATTGAAGAAGTGGTTTTTAACACGGGGCATACATTAAAATTATGTAGGAGGCTTCTATGTATTTGCTTTTTGTCAGTAATTTTCTTAAGTTTTGCAATGGTTCTACTATATAGGTAAAGTTGAATTGAATTATATTAGGAGTGAAGCATCCTTATTTTGTGAATGAGCCAGACAAAACTCATAAATCAGTGGTTATTTTTATTCTCAAATTATAAATAACATTCCTGACGATTTCTCCACATTTCAGCACTTAGAAAAAAAATGTATGAGGGCAGAATTATATCTTCTATCAAAGTTATCATGTATCCTATTTGAAATACAGCCTATTAATCTACAGAGACTGGTTCTCTTGAAAGTGAATAAAATTCTCTTATGAATGACAATGTTTCACTAAGAGAAAAAGTCAGTGACTAGAGTAAGGTATAAGATCAATTCAGACTCACAATATCTATTTTTTCCTCAAATAGTTTCAATTAGAGTTTTAAGAGCTGCAAATACATAGTTTAAAATCTAAACACTGAAGAACAAATATGTTATTTGAGCAAATATTGCCTTTATTTCAAACAGTGCTGTCTTTTTATTTTTTTCTCACTAGCGTGGCAGGTCTTTGACATGCTCAGCACTGACATTCTTATCACCTATTCTTATGAAAAAGGAAAAGAATGCCATTCAAACAGTGAGCAATTTTTGCTGGAGTATTATTTTTCATCCTAAACCGAAATTACTCCTTAATAAGTTAGATTTTATAATAAAGAAGAAAATTCGGGAAGACAAAAATGAAACTTTACAACTGATCAATTAGTTATTACATGATAGAAAATGTGTCATGCAAGTTGTTATAAGGAACTTTCATATCTATTGAAGGGCTCAGTTTCTGCTCGTAAAAATTGCTGCAAGAATTGTTCTCAAGCTATCTTTAACAAAAAAAACTATAAAATGAGACAATATATATGAAACAGTAGTTTTAGATATTGGACAGTAAAGAGTATTGAACGTGGTCTCCCAGCAAAGAGAAAAAAGAGGAAGAGTATTTACAGGCTAAGGTAGGAAGTGGGAGGTGAAATAAAACTCAGTCTTCTGGATAAATTAGGAAGCAGAGGATAGAATTTGGAGAAGACAGCTAAAATTTAGAGGACAGACTCCTAGAGTGAGATGTAGCACAGAGCTGTCCAAAAATATTCACTTTGTTATTCTGAACCCACATCTGGGTTCTCTACTGCATGTGAGTGAGAGGAAACTACTGAAAGCTGTGAAAAGAATCAGGAGAAATTGGCATGTGAAATATTTTCCAGAGATGCAGTTTGCAATCACAACAAGCAGAAGAGGGAAAACTAGTAGCATAGAAAATTAGGGAGACTTCTCGAAAAGCTTTCTGTGATGGAGTGAATGACACCCTCCTTCCCCAGACACACGCACACTGTCTATTAATAATATCCACATCTTACTGACATTACGTGACTTGGCAAAGGGAGTTTGCAGATGGCATTAGAGTTAGAGATCTTAAAATAGGGATGTTATATTGTGTTATCCAGGAGGGCCAAGTATGATCGCATGCATCCTTCAAAGTTGGAGAAGAAAGCAGAACAGATGTGAGTGATGTGGCAACAAGAGAAAAACTGGGGCGACTTAAAGCTTGACCATGTCTTACCTGCCATCCCCATGTTGAGGATGGATGGAGGTGGCTCCAGAAAGCTGGAAATATCCCTAAATGGGCAGTCAGAGAGCAATCAGAACCTCAGCTCTGTAACAACCATAAGAAACGAAGTTCTGCCAACAACATGAATAGATAAGAAGATGGTTTCGCTTTACAAGCAACTATCTCTGTAGAGATAGTAATAAATATACATGTTATCTAAGTGGTTGTTATTGAAGACCTTTTAAAATCTATATATTTTGTGCTGTAGATTTCAACAAATTTTCACTGTGTTTTGAAAAACATACAGTGAGAAAAGTACTACCTTTTGCAGAGAGACTTCATTGATCAAAGTCTCAGCAAAATATAAGCCATACAAACAAAAAATCAAAAGTTTTACTATACATCATTGCAAACTACAGGGTGTTACAAATGTCTGTAAACATAGGAGACATCACATAACAACCAATATCTTGGAAGATGTTCACCATGAGTGGGGGAGAAGACTTCGTGTGTGCCTAGAAAGAGGTGGCCAGCACATAGAGAATATTTTGTAAATATTTGTAAATACTTTGTAAAATTCTTAATGACCATTCTTTTGATAATGGTACACTTAGCCCCATCTCCCCATTTTCCCTATGTATCGTGACTTCGGGGACACTCTGCAATACAGAGAGTTCAAAATTCAACCATCAGCGATACACTGAATAGTGAGATGCTCAAATTGCATTAATACATTTGAGAAGAAAAAGAGGCACAATATGCAAAACTTAAAAGCCTGTTAAATATGGCATAGGTTATAAAAATAGTTACTACTTAGTTCTAGACTAAAGAAAGACTGAGGGCAATTTTGATCACAGACTTAAAGGAAAGTTCAGTCTGTCCTATTTCTTTCCTTCCTTCCTGTCTTCCTCTTCTTCTTCCTGTCACATAAAAAGCAGATCTGTTTTGATCAAAGTCAACGTTAGTGACCAAACCATCTGTTTCTCAGGTATTAACAAAACTTTGGATTATTTTAGAAGATAAATAGGAAGGGACTTGAACAGAAGCTTCTCTGAAGAAGATAGGAGCATGTCCTACAGACCTATGAAAAAATGCTCATCATCTTTAATCATCAGAGAAATGTAAATCTTGTTGAGATATCATCTAACTCCCATAAAAGTGACTCACATATCAAAATCCCAAAACTACAGATGTTGGCATGGATGTGGAGAAGAGGGAACAGTTGTGCACTGCTGGTGGGACTGCAAGCTAATACGTCCCTTTTAGAAGGATGCATGGAGAATACTCAAGGATCTAAAAGTAGACCTGCTGTTTGATCCTGCAATTCCTCTACTAGGTATATATCCAAAAGTCCAAAACTCCCTTTATAACAAAGATATTTGCACCAGATTGTTCCTTGCACCTCAATTCATAATAGCCAAGTCATGGAAGAAGCCCAAGTGTCCATCAACCCATGAATGGATTAATAAATTGTGGTATATGTACACCATGGAATATTGCGCAGCTTTTAAAAGAATGGAAAATTTACATATTTTGCATGTACATGGATGGAACTGGAAAATATCCTACTTAGTAAAGTATCTAAAGAATGGAAGAAAAAATATCCAACATACTCAGTACTATTATGAAACCAATTTTCAATCACTCACGCTTTCATATGGAGAAGATCACAACTATGGCCCAAGATGACGGAGGAAGAAGAGGGGGAGGGGAGGGAAGGGAGGAGGTCAGATCGAGTGAGGGTGAATGGGGGGGTCACACCTATGGTGCATATTGCAAGGGTACATAACAGATCTATTAAATATAGAGTATAAATGTCTTAACACAATAATTAAGTAAACAAGATGAGGCGTATATTAACCAGTGCAATGTAAGTGTTCCTAATTGTATATGAAATCAGCACATTGTACTCCATAAAAGCATTAATGTATACATGATCTATGATTTAATAACAAATAAAAAAACAAATTATATTCATCAATCCATCAATAAATATATGTGCTTAAAACAAAAGAGAATAAATATTTTCCTTTGATAAAAAAAATCCCATTATTTTACTCAGAAATAGTTTATTCCCTTCCTGTAGGATAAGGCCAACCATGTGCTCTCTGTGTGTGTTACACGTCTGCCTGATGAGCAGGTAAATACACATGTCCCTCTCATTTTCAAAATATGTTTTAGCTTATTCTTAATATTAAGGCATTTAGTATTTTTTTTATTATCAAGCTAAGTTAATGAAATAATATTTTTAACCTAAAGAAACATCTATTCATATGAAATTTACACATGTATCAAAGGAAGGTTACAGCTTTCAAAGCTGGCATTAACTCATGGAAAGAAGTCTTTCAGAGACCAAGCTTTGCTGAATTCTTATTTTTGTTTGTATGTGCCATTTGCAAACATGTGAGCTGTTATTTGGCAAAGGGTGGAGAATGAATGAATTGGCATAATGCTTTATCCTTTAGTGTACTTTATATATTAGAGACATTTTTCTTTATAAAAATGTCACAGAGGAATTATGATTACTCATGTCATAAAGATGTTAAAATTTTTTAAAGTTTAATATAGTGATATTTAAGACTCCAAATTCATTTTGATTATATATGAAAAACTGTAACATATTAAAATATGATATGGGTATTTTAAGGCTTTATGCAATACCATCAATATAACCTTTTGCATAATATAAGGTTTTGCTTAGTCAGGCCTTTATTATATCATATTTTAAAAGAATTATACTATAAATATGCAAATAATAAAATGACTATCAGATGAAATCATAATGTAAAAAAAGGCACATGCCTTTTAACATTTATAAAAATAAAATATTTATATCAATTTGTACAATGTTAAAAAGATAAATAAATGGAATAGTCTAGTAGGAAGAATGCATATAACAAAAGAATATTGCGAAAATGCAAATAATGTCGATAATGTATTAGCCTTTATTACCAGAAATAGCAGGTAATACATTTAAGTAGATTAGATTTTGCTTCAATGAAATAAAAATTTCATTGCTTTTACTCACTTGATTTAGAAATCTAAAGTCAGCACATTTTCTTCTACGTATTTATTTAAACAAGATAAAAGCTCAGCCTATTTGAATACTTAAATGAGTTAAAAGACCGTTTTTGTCTATCTACTCCTTGCTCTGTGTCAGCCTCATGCTTTTCAGATGTGGAAAGAGTTGTTTTTTCTCTTTGAGGAATATATTAATTTACTAGGCCTACTCTACCCTCCCCCCCAAAAAAAAACCCTATGACACAATATATTTCTTATAGCTTAAACAACAGGAAATGTATTGTCTTCTGGAAGCCAGAAATCCAAAACCAAGGTGTTGGCAGGGTAGGTTTCTTCTGGGGACTCTGAATCACTTCCACGCCTCCTGGTGAGCTTTCAGGGCTTTGCTGGCCATGTTAGATGTTTCTTGACTTCCAAATGCATCACTCTGATCATGCTTCATCTTCACATGGCATTTTCCCTGTGCGAAGGTCTGTCTCCAAGGTTTTTTTTCTTTATAGTGAAATGTCAGATGTGAGGACCCAACTTAAAATCTCCTTTTAACTTGACAACCTCTGTGAAGATACTGTCTCAAGTGCCCTGTAAGATGTGACCTAAGTCCTGGAGATCAGTACTTCAACCTATGAATTGAAGGAGGGCAGAAGTCGATCCGTAAAAAAGTTTCAAGTCTCTATTGAAAAGGACTTTTGAGAAGCAATAAGATATCACACAGATTTATAAAAACCTATACAAAAATATAACACAAATTAAATATTAAGAGTGAGATGATTTATTATTTACTAAAGGATTATTATCAAAAGTATTAGAAGACTTTCCAGAAAGCATGAGTTTGTTTGTTTGATGTTGTAAATGACAGGTAAGAATTGTCAGAAAAAAAATCTTTTTGCAGAGAAAAGACTTGGAAACAAATATCCGGTGTATACTGAAGGATTCTCAGGGAAGAGGCTGGAAGAGGTGAGCTTGGAAAGCCATATGCCAATCATCCTGTGCTTCTGACTGTACCTGTCTTCAGAAATAATATTGGACTACAGAACTGTAGGGAGATCAGTTAGGTAAAATCACATGAGGTTGAGGAGTTTTTATTTAAATATTGTAATGAGGAAAGCATTGGAGCAATTCAGTAAAAGTAATGTTTGTGGGAAAAAATTAGCATTAAGTTCACAAGGAAAACAAAACATCAGAAAACTTAGGCTTTTGTAGCAATGTAAACCCTTGTTGGTGATTACTTCAGAGTGTGTAAGAAAGCGAATGGTGGGTACAGATGTAATAACAATCATTTTCTTTCAGTAGGACCTAAACCTGCAGAATGACAGAATGCACACATCGGGTGGCGCGAGGTGGCTCACGACTGTAATCCCAGCACTCTGGGAGGCCGAGGAGGGTGGGTTGCTTGAGCTCATAAATTCGAGACCAGCCTAAGCAAGAGCGAGATCCTATCTCTAAAAATAGCCAGGAGTTGTGGCAGGTGCCTGTAGTCCTAGCTACTCAGGAGGCTGAGGCAAGAGAATCACTTGAGCCCAAGAGTTTCAGGTTGCTGTGAGCTATGATGCCACTGCACTTTACCCAGGGTAACAAAGTGAGACTCGGGTTCAAAAAAAAAAAGAACACGCACATATTGATTATTATATAGAATAGTACAATTTCTCTGTCAACTCTTTTCCTTTTTATTTTTCTTAAGTTCATTACAGGTGAGAGAGAAAGACACAGTATCGAGATTCTGTGCCCTTTTCTCCATTAAACTTTGTAATACTTTAAATTTTATTAAGTGACTAAAGAACAATATTTTATTGTATAGCTACCCAAACACACATATATAAATTCATGCATACATTTGAGTAGGAGAGTTTTATAATTTGGGCCTAGATAAAAAATATCTGACTTTATAGCATTCTAAATTGGCAAATATTATTTCCTTTTACTATACTCATTGTCAAACAAGAGACTTTTAAAATCAGAGACAGATGAATTCTGAGTTTGAAAACTTCTGATTCATGAAATAGTGCCCTAAGCTGAGTGGATTAGTGAATCAGTTAGGAACTCGGCTCAGTGCACATTTGTGCATATGTGTTTGTGCGTACGGTAGGGTCACATATGATAGTTGAGGTTTATGTTTACTTCACACCCTAGATCAGCATATGAAATAGGATTATTTCATCTTTTTCTGATAGTTAGCAGCATAAAACCCACTTGTTGAGTAGTTGGAGTAATAATATTGTCAAAATGATCCAGTTTTTTATTAAGATCAAATAATTGAAATATTCATCTTTGATAAGGATATTGATAAGAAATTCCATTTCCTGTCTATCAGGCTGTCCACCCAGCTCCTTCCCTCTTTTCATTTTCCCCTAGGTGAATCACAGGTACCTAGAGGCAAAGGTATTTTTATGGGAGGGATCCATGAAAAGTAGAGAATCTTGACAAGGTGCCATGTGCCCCATTTGGTTTCCAGGAGGTCCGTTTCCTGCCTACAGACAGGAGTTTGTGACTCCTAAGATAATACTTCCGATCTTTATTTTTATCTTAGAATTATAGAAAGTAGAACTTAATTTGTCCAGATTATCTTTTTTCCTTTTCTTGCATCAGTGTCACCAGTGGTCACACATTCCTTTTTTTTTTTTTTTTTGTCATTGATGCTTTCTTTCTTTCTTTCTTTCTTTTTTTTATTAAAGTCATTTGTAAGGGGAGGGAGAGGGAAAGGGGAATGGTCACACATTCTTAAAGATGCTTAGGAATTGTAGGAATGGAAGGGACCCCCACAAACGCCGGAGGGCAGAAGCTCCTCCTCGCCTACTCATTCCCTTTACCATGTTGAGGAACAGCAAAGCTTACTCACGTTTGTTGCGTACATTTATGACTATTTTGTCTAGATTGACTTAGCTAAGCTAAACATTATAAAACTAGCATCAGCTTGCAAAGATTCTTGGAAAAGATGCTTTAGAAAAAATATATAAATATGCAAGTAAAAAGAAGAAAAGACTATTCCCCTTATATCATAAGCTTTTTATCAACTACATGGTAATGTTTTCAAAAATCTGACAAGAACTCAGTCGCACACACAATACATGTTTATGTATATGTATATATAGTGTGTATGCATTATATATATGTATAGAACATTGGCCCTTAAACAACATGGGTTTACACTTTAAGGATCCACAGATACACATATGTGCATTCTCTTCCACCTTTACCAGCTCTTAAATAGCAAGACCAATATCACTTCTTCCTTCTCTTCCTCCTACACAATGTGAAGAACACAAAGATCAAGACCTCATGATTATTCTCTTCCATGTAATGTATAGGAAATACATTTCTCTTACGATTTTCTTAATAACATTTCCTTTTATCTAGCAATCTCCGTTGTAAGAATATAGCATTTAACACATGCAATACACAAGATACTTGTAAATTGATTGTCATCTCTATGGATTCTGGTCAGTAGGAAGCTCTTACTAGTTAAGTCAAAAGTTGTGTGTGGATTTTCAACTGTGTAGGGGTGTCAGTGCCCCTAAACCCTGTGTTGGGCAAGGGTCAAGTGTAGATAGAAACAGGGATGTATACACATCCATATTTAAAACTTGAGACAAAAATTTATATTTGTTATTGTTAATAATTAACCACAACTAAACATATACTATCTCTCGAGATATCAGTTAATGAGAATTATTGTTCATATATTATTAATAATAACTGTAATACATGGAAATAAATACAGAAGAAAATGTGCTATCAAAGATTAGAGAACTCTTGGACTCCAAAATGTCCAAATCAATTACTAAATAATCATTGCTTTTAACAGAAAAATATATGTGAAATTTATTTATTTATTTATTTATATTTCATTTCAAAGCATGGTGGAAGATCCAGATGTTTTTGGTTACATAGATCACGTTCAAATGTTTGAGTCAGAGGTACAGGTGTGCCCGTCACCCAGGTAGAGTTCACTGTACCTGTTTAGTGGGTTTTTGCCCAGCCCCACTTCTTCCCCTTGTAGTTGATTTCCATTGGGTTTACTAATTTGTATATTTAGTAGAAATAACTACAGTTCAGTGTTTACATCTCTATCTAAATCTGTGAGAACTAAATTGAAGCTGTTCCTTTTCCAGATGACAAAATTTGGAATGTGATATGTTTGTTTCTTAACCAAGACTTTTAACTGTTACGTGTCAGACTTGCCACTTGTCAAGTACTGTAGTGAAGAGGAACACTCCACTGAGGTTAAACAGAATTTTCTGTGAGAATAGGAGTAAAATTATTTGTACTTAAATTCTCTCAAATTCATTGGATAGATAAGAGCTCATCTCCTATTGATAAATTACAATAATAATGTATGAAACATTAATCCAAAGAAAATGAATTTCTTTTTTTTTTTTTTTTTGTAGAGACAGAGTCTCACTCTATCGTCCTCGGTAGAGTGCTGTGAAGTCACAGCTCACAGCAACCTCCAACTCCTTAACTAAAACCATATGAATTTACTGTGACTTACCTGCCTTCTCAGACACATGCTGTGTCTCTGTCTTCTATCTCTCTCTTTCTGTCTCTGTCTCTCTATATCTCTCAAAGTCTTCCTTTCCCCTCTATTTCATTTTCTGTCTCTGTCATGAACTTAGGCAAACACTTTTTAAAAACTATAGAAATATGCAATACTTAAGATTTATAATACCTGCTTATGTGTCCAATAAAATTCGCTATGAGAAATTATTTTATATTAATGAGTTTTCCCATTTAGATTTCATCGAATGGTATGCTGTCTGATTTATCACTATTGTAATAACGATGTAAAGGATTCAAGTACGGATTCCGCTAAACTCAGTTGTGCAGAGAGTCAGCATGCAGCTGCTCTCAGAGGGAAAGAAATGCCTGAGAACAGGCTTCACAGACGCATAGACCGATTAAAATGGCAACTCAGCTGATGGCAAAGAATAGAAATACATTTGCAAAAAGCATGCATGAGCAAACTTGTATTCAGCAAACATTTCCCTGGCATTAGGAAAAATCAGTGTTTTTATCAACGTACCACTTGGATTGTGACAGACACAAGATTATAAAGACAGCGAGTGACTCCTGTCATGCAAGACCTTTAGCAAATGTGTAGAGAAATGGACGCAGTATTTTAAAAAGGCAGTGTTTTAAAAAGGGAATTCTGAGAATTTGCCTTTTTAATTTCTTACATCTTGTGGTTTCATGTCTTGCATGAAAACAAGGCAAATTGCTACTTCAAAGAAAGTAAAATGCAAGAATTTTGATTCATTGGTTGCATGTTAATCATTATTGAGCTAGAAGTCATACTCAACAGAATTATTGATATGGCTGTGAGTGATTTGAATTTTATTCTTTGATATGTTTTATAGAAAAGTTACAAGTCTGTGAACATAAATTAGAACAAAAATTATTTTAAGCCATGAATCAGGTCTGTAATGAACAACACTCTATGAAAGGTTTTAGACTATCCAAGAACATATGTTCACGGGGAATTTTTTTAACATCAATTTATTGGTCTTGAAAGGGAATGGAATTGGAGAGTAAGGTTCTCTATTGCCTTTAGGGAAGGATATAACATTTCAGATTCATCTTACACTTCCTCATATTAATATTATTCAAAATTCAACTGAAAAGAGGCTCCATCTGTTTCCCTTTAGATAATTTACTTATTAACCTCACTACTAACCAGAAATGGCTAACTACATTATTGCTTGAGAAATATATTAAGGAGCAGTGAACTATAATTAAAGACAGTACACACAGAACCATAATTTAACTAGTCATCAGTTAAATAACAAGATTAATTTTTATCTATCTCCCTTCAATCATACCAACATATTTAATAAGTAACTTCAGTAGCAATTGTTAGGCCACAAAAGGCATGGTTATGGGTGGCAATTGGCTTATAGCCTACGTTATTTACTACAGTTTCCAAAGCAATATACTACACACTGAATGTCTTAAACAACAAAAATTTATTTTCTAGCCTTCTAGAGGCTAGAAGTTCAAGATCAAAGTGTCAGCAGGTTCGATTTTTCTGAGGCCTCTCTTCCGGCTTGTAGATGGCTACCTTTTTTACTGTGTCCTCATATGGTCATTCAGTCTGGGTATGTTTCTGATATCTTTACTTGTATGTCCAAATTTACTTTTTTTTTTTTTTTTTTGAGACAGAATCTTACTATGTCACCCTGGTGGAGTGTTGTTTCATCACAGCTCACAGCAATCTCTAATTCTTAGACTCAAGTGATTCTCTTCCCGCAGACTCCCAAGTAGCTGGGACTATAGGAACCTACCACAATGCCTGGCTATTTTTTGTTGCAGTTGTCATCGTTGTTTAGCCGGCCTGGGCTGGGTTTGAACCTGCCAGCCTCGGGTCATGTGGTCAGGGCCATAACTGTCATGCCATGGGCACCAAGCCAAATTTCCTCTATTTATAAGAAAAATTTCCTCTATTTATTTCTTCTATTTATAAGAATATCAGTGATACTGAAACAGGGCCCACTCTGAAGACCCCATTTTAACTTTATCACCTCTTTAAAGAGCTTCAAATGGGGTGACATACTGAAGTAACAGAGTTTGGAACGTCAACATATGACTGTTGATGAAACATGCTTCAGCCTGAATCACACCCTAATGTGAGATATGATACATCGAATGTAGCGGTTTCCCTTAAAAGAAGTTTTTTTTTTCAAGTTTTATTCATTGTTGAATTCTCAAAAAATTCAATTTTATTTATAATTCAAAGAAATTAGAATGAGTGCTTGTCTGTACTTATTCTAGGCCCATTCCTTGGTGTCCAATACAAGGACCTTGCTCCAGAAATCATCCACTTTTGCTCTAATTTTTCTTCTCTGCTGAACATCTTTAATCAGCATTCAAGTTTATTCTTAATTCTACATTTAAGAATAGCTTCTCCTGAATCCAGTTTTGTCTTCGACTGCTGCTCCAGTTATCTGCTTCCTGTTAAAGAAAATATTTTGCATGGAGGGCTGTTTTTACTGTCTCATATCTTTTTCTCTTTATTCCCTCTTGTACCAACTCCACTAAAGCCATCAAAATTTCTCCAGTCATGGCTCAGCGCCTGTGGCTCAGCAGGCTAAGGCGCCAGCCACGTACACCTGAGCTGGCGGGTTCGAATCCACCCCGGGCCTGCCAAACAACAATGACGACTGCAACCAAAAAATGGCCAGGCGTTGTGGCGGGCGCCTGTAGTCCCAGCTACTTGGGAGGTGGAGGCAAGAGACTCGCTTGAGCCCAGGAATTGGAGGTTGCTGTGAGCCATGATGCCACAGCACTCTACCCAGGGCGACAGCTTGAGGCTCTGTCTCAAAAAAAAAAAAAAAAAAAAAATTTCTCCAGTCATGTTCACCAATAATTGCAATTTTGCTAATGCAATGGCTAATTCAAAGTCCTAAATCTTACTTCTATTATCAACAAAAAATAATCATCTTTCTTTGCTTCCATGGAAATACTTTATGAATTCCAGGACAGAGAGGCTTATTTTTTTTTAATGACCCCTCCATCATTGGTCACTCCTTCTGTGAGTTTTGTCTCACCTCTCCAAACTTATTGTTCCTAATCAAGGAATAAAACATTTTATTATGTGCAGTAGATACCGCTTGCTTATTTGTGGTCAGCTACCATCTCTTGCCAACCACAGTCCTATCCTAACTTTTATATCAAGGAACTATCTAGGTCAGTGACTTGAATTTTAGTCTTCTTTCTGGTGCTTCTGTTTCCTTTTAGGTATTTTTTACTAATTAAAAATTTGTTTTCCAGATGGATAGATCCCCGTTGCAGAATAGAC
Organism: Arctocebus calabarensis; assembly: GCA_963573935.1. NCBI lineage: Eukaryota > Metazoa > Chordata > Mammalia > Primates > Lorisidae > Arctocebus > Arctocebus calabarensis. The sequence continues at coordinate 62,168 of CAUYON010049068.1, forward strand.
AACATGGTGAGAGTCTGCCACAGCTCACCTTTTAACTGACTGCTTTTGTTCAATGAACAACCAGTACAACCAGTCATGACCTTGCCTGTTAATACCTTCTTAGCCATCTCATGTAATCTCATTGGTTTTATTTACATGTTGATGATTCTCATGTTTGTATACCTAGCTTGGATCTTTCCTCTGATATGTACAACCATTTTTTTTTTGACATTTGTACTTGAATGTCAGTCTCAAATTTAACATATCCAATTCTCACCTATCTCCCACTTACCCTTACAAAAACTTGCATTCATTCTTAATTCTTCCTTTCATTCCACATTCTATCTGACAATAAATCTTGTTAGCTTTACTTTCAAAAAATATACAGAACCCAGGCAGTCCTCACCACTTTAGTATAAGCTACTTCATAATCATTCTTTACCTCTGAACTTATCTCCCTTCTTTGATACCTGCTTTTTACAGCATATTTAATATCTATTATCTCATTTTACATTTTAACTTGCTATCATTTAGAAATACTGAACCTGAGTTGCAAGTTAGCTTATTACCATTATATTTCAAAGCCTCTGGCATATTAACACCAAAGTTTTCTCCAACCTAAAGCAACATTCCTCTCAAGAGTGGCTCGTCTGATTGCACTCAGGTGTGAGCTCAGGTATGGGGCAAAGTCATCCCAAAGGAATCTGCCTCTAGATCAAATGCCACTATGAGATTCTCATCTTCTGTTTCGTATTCATAAGTCACTTCTGCCACATGGGTGCAGGAGAACTGCCCTTTCTCTTCCAAGGACACAAAGTGTATCCACATTTCTTTGACACTTGTATCAGACAGGCTCTTTCCTTCTACTTGGTCTTAGTTCTTTATATAACAATGTTTAGTTCCAGATAACCTTGTGTGTGATCTCTTTGATACACTATTGCCCTACTCCTTTTTCTTAGAAAGGTCTCCTGCCAGCTGTCACCATAGTATTATGGCAACAAAAGTAGCTTGGCCTGATTTGTCAGATCAGGACGAAGAGAAGGGCATGGACATCACCTAGCTGGGTGATAATGACGGCTGAGCCCAATACTTTCTAACAATTATATTTACCTCTTTATAAATGGAAATTCAACTACTTAAAATCACACAATGAATGAAATGCCTTTCCTATAATACTGCTTGAAACCTTCATTAGTTTTTTAAATTCATATATTATGGTTTAGTGACTTTTTTCTTTTATCTTTATCACATAAAGCCTTGAAATAATGTAGAATTGTCCAAGTCTTTATAATGCAAAATGTTAGAAAATTTTTATTGTCTCAGTAATCTGGGCTGAAGGCCCTGGGCCCACATACCTTTTTCCATTTTCTGTCCCAAATGCTAAAATCGAGTCAGCAATCACATGTGGGTTCATGGCTGCATTCTGTGTTTAACTCCTGCCTAGGCTTCTAACTTCCTGTCATGGTATAATACCTCACTGGATGGGTTTTATAAGCTGTACTTATCCATTTAATCTTTCTTCATCCAAATTTTCCTTGTGGAATTCTGATAAATGAATTGTATTTAAAAACAGCAGAAAAAGTTTCCATTCTCTTGGTAAATATTGATTTTTGACTATGAGAAGGGGCTTCTTAATCACTCAGATAAGCTCTCTTAGTAAAGGATTTGGCTTCCATAATAGCATTTTTGTTGTTTGTACCCCTCAGGACCATGTGGTTCCTTAATAAGATGTTTATGTTAAAGAAATCATCAAAATCATCTGTAATTGAAATGAGAGACATTTACTGTTTATCAAATAAAGGATGCTTAGTCATTTGAAACACTGCATGTATCAGACACACAACAAATTCCCCAGCTTTTTGATTGCTTATGGAAAACCTATCTTTGTGTGTGTTGTGATTATATAGCCATTTAGGATCTAGAAGCCGAATTCCACGGACAAACCAATAGGGGAAACAAGATGGCCGTGCTTTGACTATGACATACACTTATGGATCTTTGGATCTTGACCTATACATCTTCTGCCAGTTTTATCATGTGGTTTATTAGTATGTTTTGATTAACTCAAAGATTACCCACAAAATGTCCCTGGCCATTTCTTTTTTCTTTTTTTTTTTTTTTGCCATTTCTTAATGGATCAGTCTAAGCATGGCAGACAATACTATCCCAGTTTCTATGAAATAGGAAAAAAAGTGGGTGTGAAATTAGATGTGGCTAAACTTTAGGCAAAAAAGTACTTCTGTCCTTGTCAAAGACGTGGCCTCATTGATTTTCCTGGGTTAACCGAATAGCTAGCAAATGAAGAAAAATAAAATCTCATCAGCATATAAGGGTTCATGGGTTGTCTCCTGAGATAGCTCTCTGTCCTCCTGGATTCGGAATCAAGGTAACACGTATGGTTACTTTATAGGGAAAAAGATAAATACTAGAAAATTATAATAGAGCACAAAACCTTTTGTGATATAAAACTAGAATCCAACTTGCTTCTATATGTAATTCTACAGAAAACTATAACTTCAAATCTCTCAACCAACCCTGCCTTCACCACTCCAAAATTTTTCCTGTTATAATCTCTAAGTCAAGCAATCCCACTCGCCTAAAATTTGCACTTATCCAAAGGCTGTATGATGTGCTTATTATAAAATGCAAATGCAGGGTAGATGACTTTTTTCCCAATAAGATTGCGAACATTTAGCCCCTACATTTAAGAAGTTTGACTATTTTCAATTTTGTATATATAAACCCTTCCTAAATCCTGGAAAAAACCTTGTATAAATTTTCTAAGTGAAGATTATGCTTTACATAATTTTATACCCTTGATATATGTGCAAGGCAAATAAAAGAAAGGGGGCTGTCATTTTTTAATAAAGAATCAATATTTCACCCTCAAATTTAAATTGTCTGTTTTTCTTGTTTGGGCCCTCAAAAATACAAATAATGTAACATACTCATTTGTACCCATCTAAAAGCTGAAATAAACAATTATTTAGTAATTTTAAATTGCTTGCTAAAAATAATCATTGGTCAAATCAATACATGATAATTTAGTCAAAAAGGTTTGTTTAACTTGGAATATTAATATGCCACTAAAATGGATGTTATGCAGATTTATTCTATTTCTAATAACATCTATATTAAGAAATGGACTATCCAGTTTCATAATTTACTGAACATTGTTTGTACATATCATTATGAGATTTTCCTGGAGTAAGGAAATTATACATAAGCAAAAAACACTTCAGAAGTTTTATGTTTTCTCTCTATATATATTCATGATGTAAAATATAGTAATTGTTAAATAACCTAATGTAAATAAAATTTACACATATCAGGATGTAAAGAGTTGTTGATTCAGTTATTTATCCTGTCATCCTCAAACACATAGCAATCATCAAAGAATAAATGTATCAGTCAGGATTGTCAACCTTAGAAATACACAAAAACATACATAGTTCTCTTTTCTCATGATCAAAGATCATAGAGTGTGCTTTAAAATACCATGCATATTTGTGTTGAAATTCTACTATGTGCGAGATCTAAGCATTTCACTAGATCCTGGTTGATGGATTCTGTAGGAAAGAATAATCACACTTGAACTAGTTTTCAAGATTTGAAATCATCAATACCATTTGGAATAAATGAAGCTGCAAATTCTGTTTCCTGTCTATCCAGACTTAAGAAGTTCTTACTGGAAACTAAAATGAAAACAAGGTAATGCGACCATAATACACATTATTATAAGTAGTCATAAGAACCATAGGGTTGTTCATTCTTTGTCAGTAGCTCACTTCTAACACTCTAGTAAGAAAATAAAACTATTCATGGAGTTGAAAGAAACATAACCTCTGTTTAGTTCTTAATATAAAATTCCTTTGCTTTGTAGACTCTCTCTATGCTATTTTCTCAGCCCAGGTATGACCCACAAAGCCCTGACACCTCATCATTTTGTACGTCCCAATGCATAAGAACTTTTTGAAAACTCAGCCCAAGGGTACTGTTATTAAAATAATTTTTTTTGTACCTCCTGTTCTGTTTATAATTTTGTTCAAATTTCTTCAGAACATTGTATGGTGTGGTAAAATATCTCACTATATTTTTCATTTGCATCACAGTCACATTTTATTTGTTTTATATAAGATCATGAAATCCTTTCCAAACTTTTTTTGACACTACAGAGTCCATCCACCAAGGCTATTGGCCTCCTGTGCATATTGAAGGTCATAAAAGAAACAAGTGAATGTGTTATTGAAAAAGGGCCAACAGTAATTTCTGTATAGCTAATTCTACTTTTCATTAATATTCTACAAAATGAAAAAAATCATATTTTAACACAGCCATCATTACAAGTGTTAGAAACCTCTTAAACTATCATTCACTCTTAGTATTTAATTTTATGATGATATTAATAATATTCCATATGTCAAAAATTTTGAAAATAACTATAGGTTCTGTTGAGCCCATTACATTAAAGGCCTAATGACAAATTAACGAAAATGAACATACTAGTCATTAAAGTTACTCAATGATTCTCAATCTGTATCTGAGTATGTTTAATTAAGTTAATGCTGCACAATTAGTCAAGCAGCTTAGTTTCATATTGAGTCTGCTGATGATTGACTTGTGAGTATTTATGCCTAAAAGATGACTCCCAACACTTATTGAAGGAAAAAGGGAAAGGAGCATTGGTTTCGAAAACAGAATGGTACATACTTTTAGGGAACTGATAACTGTAGAAGAAAAGAAGTCATTTCTAGAAGTTGTTCTTTAGAGGACATGTGGAGAAAAGTTCAAAGGAGCACATGCTGTAATACACTGTTGGCCAACATATAAGGAATTGGCCTTGTTTAGAATAAAAAGCTACTAAGTGGGAATTGTTGGGTCTTAGTCATCAGAAGTAAACAAATCAGAAGCAAATAAACATTCATATCTAGATGGAATTTCAATTGATATTTCTAATTGCAAAAGAATGTAAACAGAGTCTTCGAAAACAGCACTTAGGGAGTATAGAGCATGCTTACTTGGAGTGATAGTGATAGATAACTTGAATATTGGTTCTCTGTAGCATACAGGGAGAAGTTGACATGGTCGTGCCCTTCCTCTCCACTCCTTTTTTTTTTTTTTTTAGTTTTTGGCCAGTGCAAGGCTTGAACCCACCACCTCTGGTATGTGGGGCCAGTGCCCTAATCCTTGAGCCACAGGCGCCACCACCCTCCCTTTCTTTCTTTCTTCTTTCTTTCTCTATTACCCTCCCTTCACTTCTTTCTTCCTTTTTTTTTTTTTTTTTGCAGTTTTTTACCAGGGCTGAGTTTGAACCCATCACCCCTGGTATATGGGGCCGGTGCTCTACCCCTTTGAGCCACAGGCACCACCCTTCCCCTTATTTTTTAGATTAGTTAACCTTGCATTCTTTTTCCCCTTATTCTATCAAATACTCTGTCACTGGGAAGGTTTATATATGTATTCTAGATCATACTTAATACTATTGTGCATGTGGCTAATTTATTCATTTAGTTTTTCCAAGTAGCTATTCATTTCATTGGAAAATTTTAACTCAAATTACTGTACATTCAACAGTACTTAATGGAGAACATTCTTGTGCTACATATTACATTAGATACACAGATTTATTGTATTTACTTGGCTAATTTCTCCTTTTTAATGTCGTATTTTCTTAGCGTATTTTTAAAAAATGTATTACTTTTCATCTTGAATATTATTGCTTCATCTTTAGGAAGATTGCTCAGAAGGACATACGTATCCATGATATATAAGTGAGTGTAGGAAGCAATGTCCTGCTGGTGCCCACGTTACCCATGAAAAATCTCACTGTATTTGGGATAGGTACAGATGTAGAATGGAAAAATAAACCTGAGAACACAATTCAAAAGAAAAACCTTTTATTCCTTTTGCATGTCATTTTAAAGCTTAGTGATGCTTATGAATTGCATGTTTTATTATGCAATGTATCATCTTGCTGGGTCAATGTAAGTTTTAGGATATTACGTGTAGGACCTAAGAGGTAGTATGTCAGACCTGTGTTGACAACACACACACCCAGTCACACACACAGACACACTGACAGCAATATGCATATACATAGACATAAACACGGACTCCAGAGACACCAAACAGAGAAATACAGAGACGAAAATACAGATATACACAACCACACACACAGAGACACACACACATCTGTTTGTATGCTCATACAATCATCTCATAGGTGTATCACTTGCCTCCCAAATAATCCTTGTCAACTGCCATTCAGACAAAGGTCTGAATTCACTCCTGTCTAAATTCTGAAGATGGGGAAGAGATTCTGTTACTCCTGAAAAATCATGACTGTGCTTGATGTTAGTATATTAACAATAAAAGAAGATGCTTTAACAACCTGAGCCATGAAACTGGCACTTACTCAATGCAAAGGTGTTATAAAAAGGTTATATCACTCACTGGATATATCTGCGCATGCCACTTGCCTCCCTGAGACTTGTTTTGCATATGTCAGACTCCTGTCAAGAAATATTTATGCAAAGAAATATATATGTCAAACATTTTGCAAATGAAGATGAGCTATTCAGAGCAATAGCGAATGTGGGTAAAGGGTGAGGAATAATTTTAAGACTAGAGAATCTCAAGCATGTCTATACGCATATAAAACAATCAAGAATAATTTATACTGCAAAATTTACATAATTCTCATTCTATCTTCCATACAGTATTGAAACAAGTTTTGTATTAACAATTGTGAAAGAGCAATCTGATGAGTAAGGCACTATGTAAGTACTATGGTATGTCTTATCGTCAACAGCATTATTATGAATGCTTCTAAAATATAGTTGTATACTGAATGGATACATTTAAAGTATTTTGTAGCTGGAATCCAGATAGATTATTGAATTCTTGTTTTTACTAAGAAACATTTATTAGGAGATAAAAATGATCATACCCACTTGAGAGGCAAATCTTTAAAAGAGACAAAGAACATCCAGTTAAATCCCCAAATCTCTCCAAATTTGTGAAGAAGAAAAATTAAAATATATTATTAGCTATCTAATGTGTGTATATTGAAAAATTGAAGGACTTTAGACCAAAAAAGTTATAAGAAAATGTTTTACTTGTCTATAAATATATTCATCATACTTTTGAGACCTTTATTTGATCTATGTGGACACTTCTGCCTGCGCCTAACACTTGTAGTACATATCTATATTTTATTATATTAAAACAGTTACACGAATGATTGGGTTTGTGATACATTGCTGGTTATTTCTACATTTGCTCTGATACAGAACTTTGGCTGTTAGATCTAATTACACCCCATACTTGTTCACACAGATAAATGTAAATGAGTTTATGGGATGATTTATCAAAGTAATTTCAAGAATAGCATTCCCATATGAATGGAATTTCCTTATGTCGTAAGTAAGAGACTCACTGTGCCTCTGAAAATATAGGCACACGTGAGTTTGAGCAATTAAGTTCACAAATTCATCCTAGAAACAGTGCTATCTACTTCATTACTGAACAGCCCCCTGGTCATCTTCAAACTACTCCCCATGGGAAGTTGTGCAATGACTTCCCCACAGGGTCCACCCTTCAAAGCACTTTTATTTTAGGCTGTTTGTGAACTGAATTGTCAGATCTCATATATGTGTGTGTGTGTGTATATTTTTTTTTTACTTTTTGCTGTGTTTTGGGTCATGATATATATATTTTTTTAATTTACCTTTTGTTGGGTCATGAGGGTCTGAATAGCCCCTAGAATACTCCTATTTAATAAGCACTCTGGAATCCCTAGGTCCTCTTCATCTTACTAACATTTGAAGAGAGAAGACTTTGTCAAAGCTTTCTTCTCAATATTAATGAATATTATATATATGGCATTCATTTATCTTTAACTTTATATAAACATTTGAATACATGTACACAAAACTAAATGCTAGAGGACTTTTTTGAGTGAGAGACCACTGGAGCCTGATGACAGGATGTGGGCGCCATCTTGGTCGAGGCTCCCAGAGGAGGATCACTGAGCTGGGTCACTTTTGAAGCTTTTTGTACATGTTAGTTTACAAGTTAATGTGAGATGGGAAAGGAAAAGATAAAGATGATTGGAAATACAACATGTGTTAGACTCTTGAATAGCTTATAGTCAGTCACATGAAATATGTCACATTAATGTATGTTTGTAAGTTCCTTTGTATACATATACAAAGGATATTCTTTAACTTGCAAAAGAAAAACCAAAGGTTAGTTATTCACTGATGTGTAACAATATTACCGCAAACTCGGAAGTTTACAATAATACGCATTTAGTAGCTCATGGGCTTGTGGGTTAGGACAGAGGGATGACTTACCAGGGTTTTCAACATGAGACCCTCTGTAGGGCATGATCGAGATGTAATTTACCCTGGGTTCTCACCTGGAGGCCGACTAGCATAGGATCTGCTTCCCCAGTGCTGTGATTGTTGAAATCATCCAGTTTCTTATAGTCGTAGCACCTAGGGCTTCAGTTTCTTACTGTCAGCTGAAAGCAGCTTCCAGTCCCCAAAGGCCACCTAAAGTTCCTGGCCACATGGGGCTCCACAAAGCGGGCAGTTGAGTCTTCAGCCAGGAAGGTTGTGAAAAGTTCAGGTGAGATGAGTCTTAATCACATGATTCTGGACACAATGACATGATGTATCCCACATGACGTTTGTTTGCTGTAGGTTAGAAGCAAGTCACAGTTCTCACCAGAGTCAGCAGGGGAGCTTCCCACAAAGGTGTGACCAGGTAGCAGGTTCTTAAGAGTCAACTGAGGAATCTTCTCACTATAAATGGGAATTAGGTGAGAATCCCAGCACCTTAATTGACAAACTTTGGGACTTTATTTTTGTTTGTGTGAAACTGAATTAAAACCATGTCATCCTTTTAAAATTGTTTTTTATTCCCTTTTCTCCTCCTTATCTACTCAGTTGTCATGTTTTCTAAATGACAGGATCCAGTTCAAAAACGAACAGGGGCCAGGCAGGGGACATATTGGTGGATTCAATTTTGGACCACAGGAGAGATAGAATCTCTCTCCCCAGAGAATGTGGGAAGAGAGTGTCTGTACTGCAAATCAAATCTTCCATTCAGAAATATGGGGTTGGTATTGACAGATATCCCGACTTTTCTTTTGAGACAGAGTCTTACTTTGTCACCCTTGGTAGAGTGCCAAGACATCACAGCTCCCAACAACCTCAAAATCTTAGGCTTAAGAGGTTCTCTTGCTTTAGCCTCCCAAGTAGCTGGGACTACAGTCACCACCATAATGCCTGGCTATTTTTAGAGACAAGATCTCCCTCTGTCTCAGGCTGGTCTTGAAACTGTGAGCTCCCAGATAACCTGACTTTTTAAAATAGAAGTTAAACTTCCTTGTTTTCATAGAGAATTTTAAAATATTTGTGAAACAATATACAGCTAATATATCTGCAAATCAGAGCTATATGATAGTATAGCAGTTTGGACTTCAGATTTGAGATATCTCTTAAACATTTCATGATACCTTGTGTATGCTGTATTCATGGAAAAGGTATGTGTATGAAAGAAAATTCTTAATTTTAAATAAGTTATGAATTTAATATGTAAGGAGGATAGCATGAGTTCAAATAGGCAAAAGTGTGTCAACAGTATTGTATACAAAAGTTTGGCCTTATATGTGAAGTTATGAAATATTTGATATTAAGTATAACATGGCACTGTGTTGGAATAGTAAAGCTCCCCCCAAAAGAAAAAAAAGTGAGAATGATTTCTCCCTTTTTTAAATTTATAATATCTTAAACTGAAATCAGAAAATGTTAAGTTTGACAGTGTGATAACCTGTAGAACTCATTCATGCTTTTTAAATGAATCCACTTAATATTTCTTCTATTTGAAGAAAAGCTTTAAAAAATGACAGATATTAGTGTGTTTCCTTTCTATTTAGAATCTTCAAATGATGTTCTCTTCCTAACAGACAGTTCTACTAGTCTTTATCTACACATACCTTATCTTGCACCCTGAGTCTGAAATTTCTTTCATATAATGGATTTATATTTTGTTTGCTGGTACCATTGTTTAAAATCCCCTTTCCTGTTCATTTTTTTGATGTGCCAAAGTCTCTGTCATTTGGTTCAATTTAACTGTTCATTTTTTTAAGCCTTCCTGATTCCCCTAAAATTACTTTGATATCTACTTCTCCCTGAGCTTCATTTCACTTTAACATCTTCCTCTCATAATACTTATATCAGTCTCTCTTGCATGATTCTATGTGTATTATGTGTTATAGTTCGTATACAGCAAGGTTGGAAACTACTCATGGGGAAAAAATTGAGTTCATTTTATTTAAAACTTTTATTCAAGGCAAATACTCCGAACATCTGTATTAATTGTGTTAATATGTAAACCTTACAATATTTATATGTGCCTTATGATGAATCATTCACAAACATCACAGAAACAAACAAGAAATCAAGAGATTAAATAACTTTGTGAACTTCCATAAAATAATTAAAATCAGTTTTTGCCTCTTGCAACCTGTTGACTCTGTCCTTTGGCTTAGCACGTCTCTCATATGTAAAACGAAATAAACATAGTACACATTCCATAGTTATAAGAATTTAACGTTTGTTATATAGTTGTTCAATAATTGTTATCCATGTCATTATTATTTTGAATATTTGTGAGCAGTGAAAGAAAGACTGAAATGAGTATGTAAAAGCCACAATTATTTGACCTAGTTTTTTACTTACATATTATGCCAAATATTTTAAATGTCATGTCATTGGTGGGAAAAGTATTTAAAAATATAAACTGAAGGAGCATGCTATTACATGTTTGAATCTTCAAGTTTTTTTGAGTTTGTGTGGCTTTTCTAACAGATTATAGATACATTAAACTACATCCTTATCACTTAAATTTGAATTAATATTAAAGTAAGAGTTGAGAAATCTGATAAAATATGTCTCTTTGCAGCAATACATTAACTTGAGTTCTCTAATTGGCTTTCGTCCTGTGGGAGAATATCCCACTTTTTTTTCTAAGTTCAGGCTAGCATTGACCTTTTTCTCATAAAAGAAGAATTTATTCTCATTAAGTTTAATTGTGTAGTTAATGTTTTCATTGTGGTGCCTATTAAACTTGTATCTGACATTTCTAAGATCACTTGAGGTTCTGAACTTGTCATGAAAAATGTCACCCCATGAAAATGTCCAATTCTCCTTTATAAATATGCTAACCCTGACTAGTGCTTCTATTCCTTTCTGGGAGTTTGTTGAATCTGCTTTGGCCATTTTCTGGAAGAATTTTTCCCAGCTTCTTTTCTCTGTATTATATATTCTGTCCTAAGTTCAAATTAGTGTTATATTTATTTATACATTATAATTATTTCCTTTTAAGCGATGTGTTCCTTGCCTCTTTTTATTTTTTAAAAGATGTCCACAAAAAGCAGTATTTATATCAAGTCCTCTCAACTAATTATTTCTTGTCCCACTTCATTAATTCACCCATTAGAACTAAATCATTGAAGAAATACGGGTGATGACTCTATCTCAATCATCCTTGACAACACAGGGTTTTACTTAGGTGCTAACTAATGGTTAAGGAAGAAGGAAATCAATGAAGCAGTTTTTGCTTCCTGCTAATAAACCTTGACCTTGGCCCGGGTGTTTTTCTTTCCCATTTTCATGTTCTTGTGTGTGGAGTGTGTGAGGCATGTTCATCTACAGTATTAATTTTGATTCAGAAAAAAAGTAGTACATGAAATAACAAAACTTTCCATCCCTAGAATAGTTCTAAGAAGGATTATGTAAAAATGATAAAGCAAACTTTCATTCTTTCAACAACCTGTCTTCTGCCGGATAAATTGTTTCTAGATGGAATAATATTTGGAATGACCTGACAAGAACATTTCTGAACAACAAGGTCAGAAAGACCTTTTCTAAATGATAAAGCGCATTTTTTCCTCTGACAAATATATCTAACCTTCTAATGGCAAAACATTATCTGTTATTTAACTTTACAAACTAATCCAGTCTCTCTTGTTGTTTCCTTCAAATAATAAGATACATGCGCATGAGTGTGTGAGTGAGAGTATGAGAGTGTGTGTGTGTGTAAGGATGCATGTCCTATCTCCTGACATATTGGCTTCTTATGCAAGAAAGATTTTACTTCGGTAGTCCTTAATTTTTTTGTAAAGAGGCACAAGTACTGTTAGGGTTATACATATTTAATCTGTAAAGGGTTATATATACATGTAAATCTTTAAGCTTTTAGATTTGGGTAGCAGTGAAGAATAAATAATAGAAATAATCAATGATTTGGGCATCTAGAGCATAAAGCATTGAATGGTAGCTATCAGTGTACGGTCCTAAAGCTACATTTATATAGCAAATCATATGAATACACATGGATATTTACCTTTCTCACAGTTCCTCGGTTATTTATATTTATGAATGTTATATATTTGTAAAGCTGGAGAGTATGTTTGAGACATATTTAATTCCATATTTAAATACATTGTAACTGTTATTAGGGAAATAACTCAAGGCCACTCAACTAGTTATTGTGAATTGACATTTCCGTTTGTACTGCAATGTCAGCCTCACATTTGAGAAAGAATGGTTTAAATTGCCTAAAGGCTATAGAATATCTGTGTCCTCAAGGTTGAGTTACTAAGCCAGGGCCAATCGAGTTTCATGATGTTAATTTGGAGCACAGCATTACACTTAAACTAATACCAAATACTGAAATATAAACTACTTTTTCATCCCAGAACTTTCTGTTTAACTATCAATTGATGCTTTATAATATCCACATTAATATTTAAATTATCATTACAGTGTTTGATTATGTATAATTTGGGTTTGTATTTTAGACACTTACATAGATGTCATTGGAATTATGTGTCAAGATTCCACCTTAAATCCTCATCAAGTCCAATATTTTGACATACTAGTGTATCAGTAGGGGCTCCCAATTTCATTGCAGTTGTTACTGTATAATTTTCCTACCTGTGAGAACCATTTAACTAGTGATACTTTTAATCCATTTATAGCATTCGTACTGAGAAAACAGTGAGTATTCGAATCTAAACCTCATGATTCATTGGCAATCAATCATAAATACTTGCCAGACTGCATGGGGGCCATTATATTTGTTCCTAGTTGTTCAAGATAGTTTAGAGATGAGATGAGTTCCCCAATTCCCCATGTGCTTGTGGACCATTTTCTCCTATAATTACTGTTATAGTCCAGGAACTCTTGGTATTTAATAATCAGAATTGCTTCCTTAAAACTCAGAATTTTTAGGAGGACACAAAAGTCAAAGAGCCAAGCCATTGTTAGCCAATCAATTGCACAGGAGCATTCAAAATCATTTTTCAGTTTTCCTAAGTAATCTGCTTAATGGATGCTACCACAGTTTCTAAGAAGCAGTTATTTAAATGTACTTCTCTAGAAAATAGCACCCACAATTTAATTGTGTGAGGTGTTAGCACTTCAGAAAAGACTATGTAGAGGCATTCTCAAGCATCTGATATCAAAATGTTATTTTCTGCAAAAGAGAAAGTCACAGTAACTATTTTTCACTTTTCTTTTCATAAAGGTGCTGGAAAACATGAGTTTGTGGTCAATAAAAGCCTAGCTACTGTTTGTATATACACACACACACAAATAAAACTGTGTGGGACAATTTAAAAATCTACATGGGGTCACAGAAATAACATAATTGAAATAATTCATGTTATTTTTGGTGAACATAAGGGAAAATAGTCATGCTCATATATTTTTGGAATGCGTTTATGTATTTTGAGATGGCAGTTTGTCAGTATATAGCAAATTGAAATTACTCAGATGTCATCCACACATCCTGGCATTTATAAACTTGCTATATGCATAAGACACTACTTATCCTTCATGTTGCCTTTGCATTTGTTGAATATTGAAGTTTAGAAATCCTGAATATTGAAGTTTGGGAAACCTGTTGATTGGGCAAAACTAACTTTATTAGATTTACTACAGCAAAGAAAAACTCCATCTTCACTGAGTCTGATTAGTATTTGAAAATGAAAAACTAAGGCAGGAGTTTTTTAGGGTTTTAGGATATGAGAATAGGTTTGGATTAGGGAGATGTTAAATCAATGACTTTCGGTTAGTGAGAACTGTAAGGCAAAGTCCTTATATCAAGTCCTTGTGAGTAAACAGTTAGATTTTGTAAATAGGATTGGCCCTCATTATCTGCGGGGTCTATATATGCAACTAACATCTGATCAAAAATATTTGAAAAAAATAAAAATATAACAATACAACAATAAAAATACAATACAAAAATACAGTAGAATAAGTAGATAGCATTTACAGTGTATTAGATATCATATATAGTGTAATAATGTAGGGATAATTTAAAATATAAGAGAAAATGTATGAATACTATATCATTTTACCTCAGGGATTTGAGCATCATTGGATTTTGGTATCCATGGGGGTCCTGAAGTCAAGGCCTCATCGATAATGACAGAAAAATATACGTATTATTTACTTGGTTTATACCTTACTTGTTTTTGAGAAGCTGTTATTTCTTAGAACAAAACAAAGGAAGGAATCATGAACAAATTTTGAAATGTATTTCTAAATAAGGAACCTATAGGATACAGATTAAATAAAAAAATTGACCTTAAGATCAACACAAAGGCACACAAATCTAGATGGTGAAAAGTCTTTACATATTCTGTTAAGCTTATACATCTTACACATAAACATAAAAATGGAGAATTTAGTTGAAACTATGCTTATATTATCGTTTATCTCTTTTTCTTATTCTGAAAGTGCACAAATATCCAAACATTATTTATTAACTGGATATAATATTGATCCAAAGTCTTAAAGTTGAATAAAAATTCAGAAATTTAATTTTAGCCAGTGTATCAAGTATTCATCATTTACAGAACTTATAGTAGTCACAAAATTAAACATTTTAAAATGCCAGTTTTACAATTTGCTTAATTTAACTCAGTTTGATGTATTGTTTGTTTTCATTTCAGATTAATATGGGGATACATATGATTAAGTTACAGAGATTTCTTCTGTAAGGTTAATGTCCGGGTTGTAATTGTGCCCTTTCCCCAGGAAGTACGCAATATTCTCACACAATTTATCCGTGGGGTGGGAATTTACCCACTAACTTCCCCCCTTCCCCTTACTTAATTTTAATTTTTTCTGTCACTTGAAGATGTAGTTGTAATCTACTGGTTCTAAATAAGTACTGAGTATGTGTAGTTCTTATTTTTCCATTCTTATGATACTTTGCAGAGGAAATGTTCTCCAATACATATTTTTGTAATAACCCATAGAATAATGTCAACATATCATAAAACTAGTATAGGATGGTTTGAAAGTGAAAATTATCCAGAGTTAAACTGAAAATTTTATGAGCAAGTATACTATGTTAACATCTTTTACTTCATGATAAATGTACTGAAAAATCAGTAAATTAATTAAAATTAATTACTCATTAATTAAAATTAATAAATTAAATTAATTTAAAATTAATATACGTCTAATATTTCCAGAATCATCTATTTATCAAAGATAAAACATGAACTGTTTCTGTATTTATATATCAGAAACTATGTTAATCTCTAAAGTTTCCCAAAGGTAAGGAAAAACAGAAGATGAATGTGAACAGATGTGAGAGGCGGGAAACAGCTAATTATTTTAAGTAAAGAATATTTTGCACATGTATATGCAAAAGATAGTCACTAGTCACTACTGCTGGTACAAGAAATTATTTGTGGCCTTGACAGTTCCATAAATTCACATGTATTAATTCACAAAGAAAAGTGTGTTAGGACAAAGTATCACAGGTTGGGTAACCTATAAACAACAAAAATTTACTTCTCAGTTTGGAGTCTGGGAAGTCCAAAGCACCTGCAGACTTTATCTTTGTTGAAGACCAGAGACCAAATTCTATAATTCCTTACTTGATGGAATGAGCCAGAGAGCGCTCACAAGTGCTCCAACTTCCAGACACGAGCACCTCCCAAAACCTTACCTTTTATGTCATTACTTTGGGCATTAGGCTTAAATATATGAATTTTGGGGAAACCCAACATTCAGACCGTAGCGAATGTTTTCCTATGTTTCATAAATGATCTCTCTTTTAGACAGAGTGGATAGAGTATGAAGGCCTTCTAACGGTCTTTCTTTCATTTTCTGTACATTATTTCTTACAAATCTACCTTCATGGGGTGGGGGAAAGAAAATGTGAGTGAAAAATCAAACATGTTTTTCTGGTTTTCCACTAATGTAGTTGTGCATTGCTTAACAATGGGGATATGTTCTGTGCAATGTGTCATTGGGCAATTCTACAGATGTGCAAACTAGTCTCTATGATATCACCCATTGTTTGAAGGCTCTATGTTTCTACATCATGCTATGCTGAATACTATAAGTAGCTATAACACAATGATAAGTACACATCTAAACGTATCTAAGCACAGAAAAGATATACTGAACATATAGTATTATAAGCTCACATGACCCAGCCCACATATATGGTTCATTATTGACAAAAATGCTGTTACGTGTGCATGACTGTATTTTAAATTTGTTAAATATTAGTTAATTCTCTAAGAGGAAAAATTATATGATGTCAAAACTCTTCTAATAGCCTGTAATTTTCAGAATTGCTGGAGTAGTCATTCTTCCCTGGGCCTTTCCTTACCATTCCCCCTTTGTTGACTCCACCCCAGCCTTTTTAGCCTTAAAAGCAATAGTTCAAACTCAATTGCTCCTTTTGCTTGGCTGTTTCTTTTGACATTTGATTTTCCTTCAAATGTCTAAATGGTTTTCTGTCTTCATTTCCCTTAAAGTCTTTGTTCAACTCTCACCTTCTCTGTGAGACCACAAAGAACAACCTCACACCACACCCTCCATAACCTGCAGCCTCTTCATGTAACCTCTTTGATTCAGTCTATAGAATTTGTCATTTTCCAATGTGCCATGACATATGCTTGTTTGTTATCTTTATTGTCTTTGTCCTCCCCAATGTACACAATAGAAAAAGCTACATAAATTTAGAACTGTCTATTTGATTTCCTGAATATCAGTGACGTAAGCGAAGCAAGTACTAGCTAATCCTTACTAAACAAATTAACAGAAGACCACAGATAATTTCCCTATGCCAAAGAAGACGAAGAAGTATTTAATATTGACAAACACTTTTGTTGTTCTCCCAAAAGTTTGGAATTCAGTGAATACCAACAATGGCAACAATGACAAAACAGCTAAAAGAGCACAAATGGAGATGTGTTTTGAGAAAAATAAACATCTTGTGATTGTGGTGTGAACAGAGCCCAGGAATTAGCCTGTGCTCTGACCTGCTAGCTCTGCAGGCTCCCAGGAGACGGTGTCGCTGTGCTTTTAATATGCTTTATTACTCTATTGTGTTTTCCCTTTGTATTATTATGTATTACTTTATTTTCAAAGTTCTGGAAACTCAACTTTTAATGGCTTTGGTCTCATAGTCTCTCTTTGTGTTCCTTATATCTTTTTTGAGATATGTTTTATTAAGGAGACATTATGGCAACAGTGCCTTTGTTATCACCTATGATAAACTATTGGGATAAACACGTCCTTGCTTATTGGGTAAATTTTTTTCCTGCATTATTCCTTCTTTCTGTTTGTCTGGCATATTTCATGAGCATATAGATTTTCGGGTTGAGCAATGTAGAATCAGAAATGGAAATAGAGAAAATGAACAGCTGGAATCTTCACTTCAGTGCGGATTGTTGTTGAATAGTCTGTCCTTACAGCAATATTATTATCTTCTTCGGCAGACCAGGACAGTCCTGACCTGGAGCTTTCCCCCAAGAACAAGCTTACAAAGAATTCTGAAAAATGCAATTATTCATCTAAAATATTCAAGCAATGATCTTTGTTTATTAGCTTTTGGAAGTTACTAATATATAGTTCACTATCAAAATATTCTATTCTCCTTGCTTGTCATATGATTGGAGATGATTTGCTTGCACTTATAATCTTCCATTTTATAAACTTTAAATATAAATGAAATATGGCTCTGTGGTATCATTTGTTTCCCATCTAGAGTGGATACACAGTGTGTATTAGTTTAACGGTGGGGAGAATGTGTGGAGAGATCTGTTTTTTCATACATATAAATCTCAAGGAGAACAACTTATGTTTACTAATATACATTTTAAAAGACTTTGTATATTGAATGACACAGAAGCACAGGGTTCTCAGCAAGTTGCCTGGATTTGCATAATAGAGATATGAAAATAGACCTTTTGGGGTTACATTAATTAAACTGCCAACACAGTGAGAGCTTCTCTACTTATGAGCTAATATTAAGAAATAAATGTATGAAAAACAGTTTGTCATTAAAATGCATGCATGGAAATTCAAACTACACATTCTTTTTTATACAATGTCAGCATATAGTTGGCACTTAATATTTTCTATGGGTAGGCATATTTTAATTTGGCATTTTCTACTTTTCCTAATATCTTAGGTATTTATAAATGTGACTATTTAGAAATTAAGAATAGCTATTTTTACCATTTCCTCTTTAATTGTTTTTAATCGATTTTAATTTAGATAAAGATTTTAATTTTGATAAAGAATGTAAGTATGTATAAATACATACACATATAGTATATGCACATACACAATATACATGTTTTCTAGGTTCAGTGTACCAAGACAACACAAGCACAAAAATAACAAAAATATTTAAGTTCATTTTTTTTTTAGAGATAGAGTCTCACTTTATTGCCCTTGGTAGAGTGCTATGGCATCACAACTCACAGCAACCTCAAACTCAAAGGCTTAGGTGATTCTCCTGCCTCAGTAGCTCCTCCCGAGTAGCTGGGACTACAGGCGCCTGCCACAACGCCCGGCTATTTCTTTGTTACAGTTCAGCCGGGGTCAGGTTTGAACCCACCACCCTCAGTATATGGGGCTGGTGTCCTACTCACTGAGTCACAGGTGCCACACTATATTTAAGTTCTTAATCTACCCCAGATGTTTGAGTGACTTTGGGAAGAAATAGTTTTAATAGATGTATTACCTTCCAAAAGTGACCTTTTAATGCTTTCCTTTGCCCTGAAATGTGAACACTCCCATTATAAAGTAAGATTCAAGGAACCAGAATTCCTGCCTGTCACACCAACTGAACACAGTGATGGACTCACTAATGTTGTTAGAAGAAATTTCTTAAAAGGATACGTGAAAATGCTTCAAGTGCTTCTTCTTACTCTAAATCATTTTTACCATGATTGTACTATTGCCCATGTGTCTGTATAGACCTCGCTGAAATACACTTATCGACTGGAAATTTGTAAGTTATTTGTATACACTTAAAAGTAAAAATAAAATATTTTTAATACTATCAAACATGTGGGTTTCCATTAATATATTTTATGCTCTACGATATATATTCTTTTGCAATTACACTCCCATGTTGAAATTTGAAAAGGATAAAAATAACCCCTTTTCTCGGAAACAAAACATATGACATTTTCAGAAGTGCAAGTTACAAAGAAAGAAATGGCATCCATGGGAATGACAAGTGGGACAGCCAGTCAGCCTGTGAGAGATGCCATCGCTAAAGGTAATTCCACATTCACAGTGCCACTTGAGCAGACAGCGACAGTGTCTCAGGTTCTGCTTCGACATTAACATCTTGAAATGGGGCAGAGGACATCTATGAGGACATCCAATTAAACACGATTTATCTTCATGGCATTACGATCTGAAATTTCGTCATGGAAATGTGATTGAACACACTGTGTAATATTTAATATATTTAATAATGTATACATATACGATGTACAATTTTTAATTCCATGTTCATAATTAGCTAAGACAAAATTGAAGCAATTAAATGATAAAAGTGTTTTTTAAAAGCATTTTTTAAAGGATCCTTAGGATTTCCATTGCCATTTCCACAGTTTGATATAAAATAAGACTTTTATTCATTTTCCATATCAATTAAATGTCTTATCACCTATAAAATAACTATACTGACATAGCTTTATAAAGCTAATATTTTTCCCTGATCAAAATATAACATAGATCTTACTGTTATATGATTATGTATAAAAATATTTATATGAAGCAGGATTCAATGTAGGAAACAGAAACTCTTGGATTTTCATTTCTGTTAAGAATAGATTGTACATCACAGTCACTGGAAGAGGGGAAGGTGAGGAGGGACAGCTGCTGTGGGACACTTTGTTTTGAGGTCGTGCCACCATAGTGATGATCCGGAAAACACTGCAGGCTTTGCAGCCAGGGGCTCTGCTGTCACAGCTGATATCCTCCCCAAACTGTTGCATGGTCAGAGGACAGGAGTTCTAGAACTGGAATCACTGACATCAGCCACAGACATTCCAGCACGAGGACCGCTGCCTCCCTGTCGTTGTTGCCACATTCATATGAAGGCATCTCAAACACAAAAACCTCATCTGCTCTAAATCTGACTACAGAACATGGACAGCGCAGCTTATGAAGTTCCAGCCATGGAGACACAAAAATTAGCATGGAAGGAGTGAGAATATTTGCCAAATTGTACAATGAAATTCTAGAATAATCCATCTCTTTACTATTTATCAATATGGCATACACCATTTTCAGATATATTTAAATGTAAAAACAAGAACAGGATAAAATAACTTGATACCATTTAATGTAATGAAATTTCCTTTCTGCTACTGAAAGCATACTAACCCCTTGTTAAAAAACAAACAAACAAAAAAATGAAGATCCAGAACTCATTCTGTTTTTTTTCTCAACACCACTTAAATAACCAGAAACTGGAAGGCTAAATTATAAAGATGATTACCAACAACAAATGTCATGGGATAAGGGAAAACAAGGTACAATAAAATGCATATAGTACATATGCAAATGTGCATATACATATTGAAATATTTACTGCGTATATAGTATGTGAAACATAATGTTCCATAGTTCTGTTTCAAGCATTATTTACAGGACTAGAGTTGATATTTATACATTACAAAGGTTATCTTTCCACGTCATGTTCCTTTTGCTCTTACACATCACTTTTCAGTATTTTCGAATTGATAAAATGACCCAAAACTTCAGTGTCAAAGGTCAGAGTCCTTGTTACTTTTGTCTGTTTAGGATTTATCTAGTCTTCCTTTTACATTTACAATAGGTTCTGGGATTATAAAAAGGCAACAGAAGACTTCAGAGATCACAGGAACATTGGTCCAGTAACTTAATTTTCCTCTGATAATTAGAATCATACGGCCCGTTTATCATGCATACAAACTGTATACACACAGTATGCAATTAATATGTTTTTCATCATTTTAAAATAGATTTTAGAATATAAAAGGCTATATTTGGTTCATATTTGGGCTTAAGCCAGGCCCAGTGCCATATTCAGAAAGGATAGCCATTCTTCAATTTTGGTAGAAATGAATTAATCTTTGCTTGACCAGCAACCAACATAAACATGTCATCTTCAATGGAAAGTCCACAGTATAAAAGTTTTATTAACTCATGACACCAGTACAGAAGAATTTTCCTGCAAACATATGGTCACGTATTAAAATTATAAAATAAAACATCTTAAAAATAATTATTAGAAGAGAGTAAATGATATTATTTGTTATGTTATTATTTTAATATATTAAACCTCCAAAAGCCATCACAAAATTTTCAAAATGTGTAGTAGAGATTCAAAAATGCTAATTAAATATAAGTCGAATCTAGAAATAAGTCTAATAGGAATAGTAATTGAAATTCTTTCAGTGAAGAAATTCAATTCCATTGGTCTAAGCAAAACTGGGTAAGATAATTAGCAAATTCACCTCTAATGCTAGTTCTAAAACTTTTTGGAATCTATCATTTTAAAAAGCTTCAAAATACTATTCTTATCAAATTTATGTTCAGTTTTTATTTATATTGGTTTTATTTTTAAGCAGTACTTCCATGGGGTGACCTAAGATGGCCATCATCAATCTGACAACTACCTTTTTAAAAATTTCTTTTTTATTTTTTTATTATTTATTTGTTATTAAATCATAGCTGTGTACAGAATACAATCATGGGGTACAATGTGCTGGTTTTATATACAATTTGAAATATTCATCAAACTGGTTGACATAGCTTTCATGGCATTTTCTTCATTATTGTGTGCAGACATTTATATTCTACATTTAGTAAGTTTCACTACCTTCTGTTAGAGTAATATCGCTAGTGAAAATAATTCATTTCAGGAAAATCTATAGGATGGTCTTGTTAATATGTTGAAATCTCAACCAACCCCTGTGGCCAGGGGGATGCATAACTATTTGAAGTCTGTCATGGTTAACATCCTCACTTCTAGAACCAGAAATTGAAATTTGGGGTCTGCTTAAATTGTGTGGATTGGATGAAGGCTTTTCCTTCAAGGCAGTTTAGAATGCTGCTACCAGAAGGTAGCTGAGAAAATGTTAACACCTCTGTCAGTGTTCTTCTGAAGATTCTCTTGAAAAACAGCCAATTCACTTTTATAACAGAGCCATCGCAACAACATTGCTTAACTACAGGCATGTCTGAATTTCCTCAAATGATCTATTTGGTCTTCTATAATTCAACCCTCCCAGTGATTATATTAGATTCTATACTCTGTATTCCTTATCTTACTTCTTGAAATGCCTGTAGTATGGTCTTTTCCCCTAAGTCAATCCATAATGGGGGGAAAGAAGGAAGAAGAAGAGAAAGAGAAGGAGGAAGGTCTAGGAGAACAGGGAAAAACTAGATTTAATTATGTAATCTTAGGGGAAATTATAAAAAGGCCAATTATCATTGTTATGAAGGTAGATAATATATTAAATCCTATATAGACTTAATCATGTTGCATCTCAAAGCCATTTGCTGGTTTTAATTATAATATCTGAAACTCTAAAACTATTCACTTGATCTAAGAAGTCTGGAATAATCTAATCTTTTCCTTTTCAGGGCCATTTCATCTATTTTTACCTAACGTTATCATTCCCTCGTAGAGGTGAGCTCTTTGTGGTCTGCGGGTATATCTGTTTTATTCACATCTTTATACACTATCCTGGTCAGGACCTATAACATCATAGAAATCCAGTAAATGTTTACAGAATCCTTTCATGGATTCCTACACCATGAAAAACTAAGTAATAGAAAAACTTTGTGCATGAAAAGTTAATGTGCAATCTTGGTAAATTATTTTATATATTGAATTTAAATGTAATCAAAATTCTTAATGGCTTTTGTTTTGATTTTTACAAAATGAAATAATCCTCAAATTTTCCTGGAAATAAATATACAAATGTGCACACATGTATTATCATAGACCAAAAAAAAAGAAAAAGAAAAACATTGGTGACTTCTGCTAGCTATTAAACATTCTGGGAAGTTATGCTTCTCAAAATAATATGGTTCTATAAAAATAAGCAAACAGCACAATAAATGAGAAGAAAAGGCCAAGAACACACCTTTGTATAAATGAT
Organism: Arctocebus calabarensis; assembly: GCA_963573935.1. Taxonomy (NCBI): domain Eukaryota; kingdom Metazoa; phylum Chordata; class Mammalia; order Primates; family Lorisidae; genus Arctocebus; species Arctocebus calabarensis. The sequence continues at coordinate 85,662 of CAUYON010049068.1, forward strand.
TGGGACTTAGAGGTTATTTGGTTGCAAAGAAAATAATCTCCAGTGTTAGCTGAAGTGAAAAAGCAGACTTCATTGTCATGACAAAAAGATACCTTCTGCTGTCAAGGACAGACACTGCCCACCACTAAATGGCACATGACCTGGAATCCACCAGGAATATTCACAGTGTGGCTTTTCTCATTTCCTTTTCTCTCTTTGAGGCCAATCATTTCTTCTTTTTAGGCATTTATTTTGACTTGTCTCTGTATGTTAACATTTTCATGTGCAAAAGTGGAGGCGGTACATTGCTACCAAATATCATTTTCAAACTGAATCCACATTCACATTCCCTTATATCTATTTTTCTTAATTAATGAACTTTATTTGTTCAGAGCAGGTTAAGGTTTATAGCAATTTTGAAAGGAAAGTACAGAAAGTTCCCATATATACGTGGTTCCATACATGCAAATCTCCACCAATAAGGGCATCAGACAGGCAATCGTATATTTATTACAATTTATAAACCTATATTTAACATGCAATTATAACAAAGCCCACAGTTTACAGTAGCTATTTTAATATAAAATTATTTTAATTTTAAATGAAAGTAATATGAGGAAAAGTATGAAGGAATTTAAACATTATTTCTAATCCTAATAACCTGCTATTATTTGGAAGCTTTTTAAATTTTGACCTCTGAAATTCACTTCCTTAATATTTAACATCAGAGAAAATTGTGCTAATTGTCGTCATTATTATTAAGTACTTTATTACACATGTTATGTCCTTACTTATTGGTTAGAACAGCAAACGTGTATTAAAGATGACTTGTTCACATTATAAACACAGTGGCTAGAATAGTGCCTGATACCTTGACTCCAATTCAATTTAATTAATTCATACATGTTTAGCACTTGTCTAGAAACTTGAGGAGATAAAAAGCACAGGTGAAACTCCCTGCCCTGCATAAACTTATATTCTAGAAAGGAAGAGAGTTGACATATGTAATATAGTATTTAGGAAGGTGAAAAAGCTGGGAAGGTGGTTGGGAATGGGGTGATGGGTGGTTAGGAGAGAGAGCTGTAATTCTAGACAGATTGGTCAGGAGACATCTCACTATGAAGATCATACTTGGGTGAAGACTTGAAGGAGGTGAGAAATTAAATCTGGGAATGTATTTGGGAAGAGAAAACGAGTTATTGTTGTGTAAGAAAGGAGAAAGGAGTTTGCAAGTTTAAAAATGGCAGATGAGATTTGACAGCTAATGGTCCTATCAATTCTTTGTAAAGGTTGAGAGTAGAGACTTTGCTTTTTACTCTGAGTGAAATGGGACACCAGGGAGGATGTGAGCATAAAAGGAACCTAATCTAATGTGCGTGTTAAAGGGATCACTGTGATGTGATAAATGCCCTTGAAATGTGGCCTGGATGGAAAACAGGGAGACCAATTAAGCAGCCTCTGCGGTAATGAGGTGGAGAGTGATCGTCTCTTAGCCCACTGGAGAATGGTATTGGTGAAGATGGTGAACGATTGCTTCAAATACAGAGAGATGAGAGAATAGCATTTTTTATGCTGATTTAATAGGAAAAAGGGAGTGATCAACCTGGTCACAGATTATACTCAGTTAGATTCCGAGAACTGGTCTCATCCTTATCAGTGGACAACATAGTTGAACTCACCAAGAATAGATTCAAGAAATACAGTAGGAGAATGTTTGCTTAAAGTGGATTTAAGTGAGACAGGAAACCACAGAATTACATGCAGAATATGAAGAACTTATACAGTAAATTTAGCTAGGATGGGGAAATAGGAAAATGATGAGGGAGCTGAAATTGGGTGTGAAACAAAAGATTATATACATATTTTTGAGATAACAGCATGATAAAAAATGATCAAGTAGAGGGGATAAATTGATGACATTGGAATAGAGTGCACAATGGTCAGAGTGATGTCCTTGAGTAAGAAGGAGACAGCTCCCCTACTTGGAGTTATTTAGAGCATAGAGGTGCTGAGACCAGCATGTAAGTGAGAGCTGTACTCCAGCTCATCATTACTGCCGGCTCTTACACTCTAGAAAACACTGGAGTCCACTCAGTGGGAGAAGAGTCTTTTCTTTGCACAAGAATACTATGTAGAGTTCAAGGTCCTGGTGAGAAAGCATTGACAGCCACGCCCAAGTGGAGGAGCTGGCCTTTAACAAACTAACAGGAGTCAAGGCAGAAGAACGTGCAGGTGTAAATGTTAACATGCGGATATGAGACCAGATATTTTTTTCTCAGAAAATTTGGAAAAGAGCTCATCAGTTAAAAGTAAATATAGAGAAGAGGTGACGGATGTTTGAAGAGAATAGAAAAGGCACAAAATAGACATCAGGAAGATAGGAGAAAGATAGAAGACAGATAGAAAGAGGAGAGGGCAGAGGAATCGGTCACCCTGAAGTTCAACGAGGACTTAAAGTGAGATCAGCCAGCATGGCCGGACTTTTTCACCAGTCATACCAATGTTAAGTTGCAGGATTGGGTTAGTAAAGAGTTTGAGATGAGAAAGTCGGATGAGAAAATAAACAGTTGCAGTTGAAGGCATGTATAAGGGAGGCATATATATTAAAACAACTGATCACGGAATTTATGCTTGGTTTTGAGGGAAGAGGACAATAAAGGAAAATATAAGGTTGTTTGGGGAAAGTGAAAATATTGTAGATTAATTAATTCTTGTCCCAGTGGCATGAAGGCTTGTCAGAGAGGGGGTTGCTTGAGACAGTGAACTACAAGCAAGAAGTCAAGAAGTCAGACTGACAGAGTATGATGCATGAAATTGAAATTACGGAGGAGTTGCCATTGTAGGTAACGGCAAGGTGAAGGTCATGGCTATCAAACTGAGGGCCTGGCAGAGTATGCAAGTTAAGTTCATGGTAGTTCAAGAAATGGAGAGGCCAAAGTTTGGTTAGAACTTCCATTCTCTCTGATAATTCATACAGTCTAAATCTGACAGGAAAAGTGGTAGTGAGGGGGGAGCTAGAAATGTCAAAGAAGTGAGGAAAGATGTTGGGGTCAGGAGATGATGAAATAATGAAGGGTCCTGAGTGATAACATCAATTAACATGGAGTTCAAATCTCTGTGTTGAGTGGGGAATAGGCTGGAAAGAGCAATAAGTGACAAGGAAAACAAACAAAAAAACCCCACCCTGTTTCCAGCCTCAGTGATTAGAGACCCCGAAAGTAAATAAAATAATAGAAAACATAGATCCTGGACCCCTGTGAATAGTGCAGTCAAAGCAAAGAGTGTACTCAAGAAAGATCCAGGCATCTGCTAGAGCAAAACTCTGAAGGGTACTTGCCATGAAAATGTTAAAGAAATTTTCTGATGATAGAACTTTATTTCCGTAAAAGTGCACTTCATAGTAGCAACCTCTAGGGAATTGGGAAAGGCAGAGACAAAGACAAAAGTCTCCTAATAGTGATCTTAATTAAATATTATTTTTCTTGATAAGATTCATTCCATTTTAGTTTTAAAAATATATTTTGTGTCTTTGAAATGGTAATACACACAAAAATGTGAACAAAATAAATGAGTTTTCCAGGCATTTTTTTACAGTGCAAAAGTGCCCATGATCTGTAATAATTGTGACTTGTTCGTGGTGTATATTTGAGAGCGGGTATCATGCAAAGTCTCTTGAATCATTGTCGTCATTCTACATTTTCCTTAATGTGCTTTTCTTTTTGTTTGGTGATGAAAATCATTTTTGTCTGCTACCTGCTGCCATCCTGTTGCCAGCATTACGGTTACATACTGTGTTGCAAGGAGGATAGAACTCTGTAGGTAGTGCTACGTGGGCTTTTGCCCAAAGACATAGGTAGTATTTGGAAATACTGTCGTCTTTAGGTTCATGGATGTGAAACACATGTGAATTTCTTGCTTAATATTCTAATCCAAGTTTTAATGTATCTCAATGAACATATTTTAAATTTAGCCCTTTGATTTTATAGATCTAATATTGCATCTAGTTATACCATTTTTGTTTTTTTATGTGCTCTGCTTTCAACTATTCAACAGCTGTTTTCTATACAATGGCATAGTAAATTTAACAGACTTGGAATTATGTAAATCATCTACCTTTAACTTATTTAGTTACTATAACTTTAAAAAATATTTAATGAAAACACAGTTTTATAGGAGCTTGAAATTCATGGAGGTTGTTAGGAAATACTTTATGGGGAGAAAACTGACTAATTATTAGAAAATGTAGGAAAAGGGTTTGAGGAAAACTATACATAGACTTTGAAAATAGGAATATGTTTATCTGATTGTTTGGTGTTGGTGATAACACATTAGGATAGAGAGTATGTTTAACGATAAGAAGGAAAAAGATTATGTTATGCTTGAGGAAATAATTCCAAAAGAGTTGAAAATAATGATGAGACAGAGATTTCAACAGATACTTGAACTTGTATCTTTTTTCAGCTGGAGTAATGTACTTTGCTTATGCTCAATATGAGAAGCAATTAAAATATTTTAACTTATGGATACCATTTACAAAAATGTGAAAAATTACATCAGGAGGTAGTAGAATATTAAGTCATTATACTCACGACGTCTCAACTCCCATTTTTTTATTGAAGTAAATATTCCTATTTCACTAACTTATAGTTATTCAAACCAGATATTTAGAAGTCATTCTCATTTTTTTCTTTCCCCCATCATGAACATTTCATCACCTAATTATTCATTGATTTTTGTAGTAAATATGTCAGATGATATTCTTAGTACAGTAGTGTAAAAGATTCCACATTATAGTGAATGGCAATATTATCTAATCAATATTTATAAAGGCTTCTTCTCTTCCTTTCTTCCTCTTGCTATTACCATAGTCCAAGCTACTGATTTATCTCAAAATCACACCTGTCGATGCCTCTTTGCAGCTGGAATTCCTGCCTCAATTCTTTTCCCACTTTTCATTTTATTAAGAAAAGAAAAATCACAACTCACTTTGGATAATCCGTTAATTCATAAAAAGCAGAAACAAAACAAGATGTTAGTTTTTAAAATCTCTCATACCACAATGCACATATTTAGTCTTTTAAATAGTTTAACTTTAGGACTATCATAGTATTAAACCCCCAGCTTTAATTAGGAAGCTACTGCAAACCCAAGTATTGTTCTGACTGTATAGAAATCAAAGCTCTTCATTTTTATCAGAATAAAGATGCCATTACCTCAAACAACACTTGCCTTAATATTGCCACACTAAATTTTGCTTCATTACGAGGCATAGTGTTTTCAAGAATTGAATCTGAGTCCACTTTTACAACTTTACATATATATTTAATAATATTCATTGTAAAAAAATGTGAAGGTACAGAAAGATACAAAGAAAATAAAAATTATCCAGGATCCTCCTTCATACAATAACAAGATCATCTACATTTTTCTAATTTTTATACATTCACTCAGCAGAAAAGAGATATTCATGGGGATGATGCTAATGAGAAATTATTGCACTTAAAGCACGTGTGAGATGTCTGTGTTTTAATGTCTGATAGACAATTTTCAGGTTCCATTCAGTCCCTGGCTGAGGGAAGGTACATTTTAGGACTATAAACATCAGGATAATTGTTAACATAAATGATTGAGAATGCTAATGTAGGTGAGGAGGTGGAGACTAGAAGATCTCTAGAAACAAAACCTTGGTAAATGAGTATATTGAAATGTTGGGTGAATACAAAAAACCTATTGAGACAATGGGGTAGAAAAAGAGAAAGGAAGGAGAAAATTTTGGAAAACTCAGACATAAGCAGTTCAGGTATTGAATACTCTAAAAAGTTTAAATAAGGAGCGAATGGGAAAGAAGAAATTAGAATTGTTAATTAGTGGAACCCTGGTGAATATTTAAGAGGAGTTTCAGGAAGGTGTAAGTGAATCATGCAATTCTCGGATGGCACAAGAGAACAGACCTCAAAGGAGCTGAGAGGACAGACCTGCTTCCCCCGAGTGAGTGATGGAACAGGCCCAGACAGTGCAGCGGGTGCTCCGAGGACTTACAGAGTAAGTTCCATCCAATGGCAATGCTTTTAGGTATGAATGGAGGAATCAAGAAAGAGAAGACAACAAAAGTAAAAAGAGATGACTAGTATATTCCAGAGAGGGAAAAAGATTGCAGTAAGGATTCAGGAGGAAGCACAACAGCTCCCAAAATAACAACAGCATAATCGACTTCAAGAATGATATTGGCAAACCAACAGCAACAAAAATTGGATCTTTCTTTTCTTTTCCTTATAGAAGACTGAAAATATGGGTCTTGATATAGCAACTATTTTATTCCAGAATATTGTAAAATGCTCCACTTTTATTAAAAAAAAAAGAACCTGTGGAACCAACCCAAGTGCCCATCAACACAAGTGGATTATTAAAATGTGGTATATGTATACCACAGAGTACTGTTCATCCATTAAAAAAATGCCGAACAAATACCATTTGCAACAACCTGGATGGAACTGGAGACTATTCTAAGTGAATTTTGGCACAAATGGAAAAAGAAACAGCCTATGTGCTCACTATTAAACAGAAACTGATCAGTGAGCACTCACGTGCACATCTGGTAGTAAAACTCAATAGAAAGCAAGCAGGTAGGAGCAACCAGGGATAGAGGGGTAAATGTACACCTTCTGGGGACAATGTACCCCAACCCAGTGAGGGGCACACTTATAAGTTTGATTAAAACTGTACAAAAGCAATCATAAAACCAAAACATTTGTACCCCTGCAATATTCTGAAATTGTTAATAGAAGAGGAATTCTTTTAAAATTTAAATTTCATTTAAAACAGTGATGACATTTTCAATCTATATTAAAAAAATTTATATTAAATAACATTTTTAAATATCCGTAAAGCAATAAGTAAATTATATTACTAATTATCATGATTGATTAAAAATCATTTCATAGATTCTTACAAGTAAATAAAATATTATGAAAGTCTTCTTTATTAAATTTATTTTAACCAACATTTCAATATCGTGTTGACCAATATTATTCACAAATTATGACTATTTGTGTTTTTCTGATCTGAATGAACATAATGTAGGCATTCTAATCTCGATAGTTTTCTCCAAAAATCATTATATGATTTTTAATTCTTTGAATTATATTTTTAATTCCGTTCCAATTTGGGGTTAATATAAATTCGAATACAGTCATTACAACTCTCTGTAGGGCAACAAAGTATAGAATACAATTTATTTGAGGAATGAAAGCTTGAAGCAATCATTTAAAATATCAGTTGTTACTTTAGTTAAGCGGACAAACTATGTGCTGACCAGTAGCTTTACTATTTTATTATGTGCTTTGTATTTTTACTCTGTAATTGAGGTTCTACGCTGCTAACAAAGAGGTAAGAATGTAATGGTTTCAGTCAGAACTGCAGGTGTGTTAAATCACTGCCCTTGAGAAGTCTGATTTTCTGGTTTCTAATACCTGCCTGTATTGATCATCCTGAAAGGGAGTCAGCTTTCCCATTTTCTAATCATGCTTTGCAATCTATAAACATTTGAAAATCTTATAAATTAGGTTCTATTGGTTTCCTTTCCATTTTCATTTTAAGTGGCTAATGAATAACAAGCACTGGGAAATCATTTGGAGGTAATTACCAAAAGTAAACTGATTTATTAGGCCGTGACTTATATAATATAGGAGTACACCGGGCACATGATTTCCATTGTTATTTCAGATTGGGAAGCTCTTTATCAGAAAATCAATGAACTCTCTCAGCTTTGCAGTGCTATTTGAATCTGTATTCTATGTTGCTATATAAACTATGTATTTGAATCACAAAATATATACCTCAGATAATGTTTATAGCTAACCATTATTTTACCTAGTTTTAAATAAATACATATTGGATAAGGGTTGATACTTACACTTAGAATTTTATTCACCCTTTGATCTCTAAATCATCTCTTTATTAAGCTTACTGAGAATATGAGCTACAACCACCTTGCACTTGACTTTTCTGTAATTCTAGCTGAAGGCAATCCGATTGTTACAAGTTGTCTTTTCACTCCAAGGAGCAATGCATCATCAGTGACTCTAATCTTAATAGAATTTTTTTTCCTTGATTATGTCCTACGTGAACCATGAATTTTCATTTTTTAGAAGAATGTGCTTCCTTGCCTGGCTCTTCCTTCATGACTATCCTTACAAACAACACATAATGATCAAATCTGGGGAATCGCTGTTTCCATCACCTCAAGCATTTATCATTTCTTTGTGTTAGGATAATTTCAACTTTACTATTTTAGTATTTTAGCATACACAATAAATTACTGTTAACCAGCATCACCAATCCGTAAATTTAGTGCATTTGCTCTAACTGCATTTTGCTATTAACGCTTACCACTTTATTTCCCCCCTCCGTGCTACCCCTTCAGTCTTTAGCAGACATTCTCTACTCTGTCTCCAGGAGTTTAAGTTTTGAAAACTTTTAGCTCCAACATTAGTAAGACTATGTGAACTTTGTCTCTTTCCCTGGCTTATTTCATTTAACATAATGTTCCACCCGTGTTGTTACAGGTGAAAGTCTTTTTTATGGCTGAATAATTGTGTATATGTGGCCATGTTTTTGTTTTCTGTTCTTTTGTTAATGGACACTTAGGTTGTTTGCATATCTGGTTATTGTGAATAATGTTGCAATAAAAACAAGACAGCAGGTAACTTTTCAATGTGCTGCTGCCCTTTCTTTTGGCTGCATACCCAGCAGTGATATTGCTGAATCATAGGCAGTTCTATTAATATTTTTATTTTTTGAGAAATCTCCATATGATTTTCCATAGTGGCTATACTTATTTATATTCCCATTAACAGGGAATGAGTTCCTATTTCTTATTATTATAATCACTCTTGCACAAGCGCCTACAGTCTGGCATTAATGGATTTGAAAATTCTGAAATTTGTTAAGGGAAATTTCTAAAACCCATTTTTTAGAAATTTCAAAAGCTGGGATTGTTATCTCAAGAATGAAACTTAGAGAAGAGAGCATAAAAGTCTAGATAGAATAGATGTTTATATAGCATGGTTAATAGTCTTCTTCTTGCCCAAAGTAAAGTTTATCCAGTAAGTAGGAAGAAGATTGGTAAACCGCAAGACAGTGGAAGGAAGAGAAGAGAGGGCTCGCAGGCAGCCCTCATGGTAAACACACACTGCCAAGGTGATGCTTCTAAGCAGGTTTGGGGGAATCGCAGAGCTTGTTTGCACCTCCTTCCTAGGGCCTCAGAACAGGCGATCTTTCCAGAGATTGCTTCTCTGCAGCATAGCACTGGACTCTCTTGGGACTTTGATTTTACCAAAGCTGTAGTTGAAGAAGTTATCTAGACGGAAAGATGTAGAGAAATTTGGGGATCCCAGTAAATCTGACTGTAATGAGGAAAGGAGCCGTCAGACTACCAAAGCCAAGATTCACAGAAAAACTCAATCCTGCTGGTCTTTGGGGTTGGTTACAGCAACCCCCAACTCCTGGGCTTAGGCGATTCTCTTGCCTCAGCCTCCTGAGTAGCTGGGACTACAGGTGCCCGCCACAATGCCCAGCTATTTTTGTTGCAATTTGGCCGGGGCTGGATTTGTACCCAACATCTTCCGTATATGGAGCCAGCACCCTACCTACTGAGCCACAGGCACCACCCATGTCAATTTATTTTAAAGGCTACATGTCTGGAAAATGAAGAAAGACAGGGGTTTACTCTTCCCCCCTTCTGAGATACAGGAGAAGGAAAGATATATCCAAAATATAATCACCTAAAACTCAAAATATTCCACTATGGCAAGTGCCCAATAACCCCTAATGTTGAGAGTTCTCAGTTAAAGTTCAAGTCAACATGTCTTGGAACTAAAGCTAAAGAAATAAACTCTCTCTAACTGCTTCCACTTTACCTACCAATTGCCACTAAATGGAAGAGAACAGGGCTCCACTGCTGAGCCAGCCTGTGAAACCAGCTCGGTCACCAAACTGTTGACAAGAACAAGAAATGAGAAAGTCCATTTCTGCCTGGTAAAAACATGCTCCGAGTCCACACGTGTGAGTACACTCAGTGCATGGAGACAGAAAGCCTGGGAGAGAACACTCTGGACCTTCCCACATGAAATATTTTTTAAAAGATGAGGAAATGTCATTGCAGAGGAATAGATAACGACGAAGAATCAACAAACAAGGTCCCGGGAATTCCAGGCCCTCACAAATCTGACTTGTCTCTCTCTCTTCTGAGAGGAGCAGTGATTCCCCTTCTAAGGCAAACATAAAGAAGTAACACGTGTGCCCCTGTAACACAACTCTGGGTATATTCATCCACCAACATATCACAAAGACATCACTTTCAAGGAATTGTATTTCATGATGGTGTAGAAGGCAACAATGAAAATGTAAATAAACACACTTCTACTAAGAAACCTATACTATAGAAAACTTGCTCATGAGAATGAAATCCTTTTTCTATGCAAACTTATCCTATTGATGAACAGGAAACCCCCACCCCATTTTTCTCCTTAGAAGGCATTTTCAAATCACCTTTAAGTATAAAGTGTGCTTGGCCTTAAAAAACTTGCACATGAATGTGGTAATTTCACACTTATCAAGTGTTTTGTATATTTGTTGTTTGTGTTTTGGTATCTTCACAGACATGTGCTTAAATGTATGTACTTATTTTTAGTGAATTAGATTTTTAGAATAAGTCAACAAGAATAGTGTGAAATATCCTAAATGTTGATACACGTAGATGTACAGATGTATGTGAATATAGGCATCCTTCAGAAAAGAAAATATCACCACACTCCATTTTTTAAATGTTACACATAATAAACAATAATGTTTGTATTAAAACATAAGGAGAAATTTGTTATAATATTTATTTGCAATCTTAACAGATCATGAGTTTTAAATTTGGCTTCTTCCAAATTATCAGAAAAGAATTTTTTGCACTAATAAAAATTGAAGGTGATGAAAAAATCCTCTTTTTGATATAGAAAATTAGGTGGATAGAATATAAGCCATGCCACACAATCTAACTGGACCTATACTGCTTCTGAAAGTGATTCATAAACTTTCATAAAATATTAACAGATACTGTTAATTAATTTTTACTTTAATATTATTGTGAGGCTATAAACAGGTTACAATGTTTCAGTTTGTTAGCTAATGTCCCTGTTGTAGTTGAGCTCCTCAACCAGGAGATGTGCCATATACATTTACATTGTGCCCACTGCGTGAGAGCACACCAAAGCCCCTTCCTCCATTCCTCTCCCCCAACAAGAATTAAATTGTTGGCCTATTAGTTGATCAGGGTCTAATGGCTTCTATTAGCACTGACTACGTTGGGTACTTGTTTTCCCATTCTCATGATAATTTACTAATGCTCTCCAACTCTATCCCTGTTAACAAAAGATGTCAAGTCTCCATATTATTTTAGTTTAAAAAATATTCCATGGTATACATATACCAAGGTTTATGTATTCATGGGTTGATGGGCACTCGGTGATTATACAGCTGTGATAAACAATCTGGTGCAAATATCCTTAAGATAAAATTATTTTTCTTTTTTCATTTGGGTAGCTACCTAGTAATGCATCAAATGGAATGACTATTTTCAGTTACAGATACTAATTTATTAAGTACTTATTTATACATATATTTTGTTTCTTTTATTATTAAAGAAACAAAAACTACTCTAAAGTATGCTAGTATACAAAAAGGATGCCTCATTTTTTTTTCCTGATAATCTCAATTTAAAGGTACCTTTCTATATGTCCTTTTTGTTTTCTGTTTCCAACATTTTTAAGGTAATTTCCTCAGGTAACTTAATGGGAAGATGCACATTTATTTTCTTTCTCTCCTTCACTGTTACAACCATCAGAATTAAAGTACACCTTTTGCAATGTTTCTCTTCCCATCTCTCAGGACCATTATGGTAGGCAAGCTCTGTTGTCCTCAAGATTTTTAACCAAACTTCTGAGCTCAAATTTTTTGTCCAGGTTTGTCTTATATTCACACCACCTTTGAATTAATTATCTTAAGGTGGTTCTTACAGAAAACAAGTAATCTACTGGCTTGCTAGCCTAATATTAAGCTGGAGACATTTATAATTCTTACAGAAGGGATAGGACAGGATCTCAAAGCAACACATAAGAGGTCTGACAGTTAAGATCTGGAATTTGCCTCTTGTGCTAGTTTAAAAAGTATTCCATGGTATACATATACCAACGTTTATGTATTCATGGGTTGATGGGCACTTGGTGATTGTAAATTCAGCTGTGATAAACAATATAGTGCAAATATCCTTAAGATATTTGCAGCACTGTGCAATTTGGTAAGGTTTCATAACCTTTGTATATCAGCATCTTGCAGCTGTGCTCATGTTGATGTGTGGTAGTATCTTGCCAAGTAGAATCCATTATCCACATAATTTTATGTGTTTTTGTGTGCCATCAGAGAAGGTTGTAGCTTGAAGTAAACCAATCAATAAACATTAAATTTCTTGTTAAACTGGAAAAGAGTAGAAGTGAAATCAGGAAGATGTTAGTCATTTATGAGGATAATACTATGAAGAATATGGCAGTGTCCAAATGGATCACGTGTTTTTCTCAGGGGAGATAAAAATGACTGATGAAAAGGGTCAGGGTGGCCAGTTACACAGAGAATTGATGAAAATATTACAAAATTCTTTGAATTGTGCATCAAAATTGTCATCTGACTGTGAGAAGCATTGCAGACTAAGTAAAAATTGGTAAAGAAATAGTAAAATCTTAACTGATAATCTAGCATGAGAAAGGTACATGCTGAAATGATCACAAAGGAGATCACCAATTAATAAAAGCAAAGGAGAGTCAAAGTTTGCCAAGACTTTCAGAGAAGCAAGATGACAATGTTTTGGACCATGTCATCTCTGGTAATGAAACATGAGTGTGTCAATATGACCCTGAAACTGGAAAGTCCACAACCCCAAAAGTTCCATCAGTCCAAATCAAGAATTGAAATTATATTGCTAGTCCTTTTTGATATCAGAGGGATTGTTCATTATAATTTAGACCAACTGGACAAATAGATAACCGATATTACTATTTGAATGGGCTGAAAGGCTCTGTGAAAAAACTAGATGAAAATGACCTGAAATTTTTGCCAACAACTCATGGCCTTTACGTCGTAGCAATGTACCAGGTCCTACAGCACTGTCTGTGATGGAGTCTTTAGCCAGTAAACAAGTGATTGTGTTGGAACCCCATCCCCACTCACCTGATCTCACCTCCAAGGACACTTTTCTTTACCCTAAATAAAGGAAATGTTGGAAGGAAATAATTTGATGACATTCAGGATGTCATAAAGAGTAATACAATGCATGACAGCTCTAATGGCCATTCCAGAAAAAGAGTTCAAAATTGCTATGACCTGTGGAATAGGCGCTGGCATTGGTAATTAGCTTCCCAAGGGGAATACTTTGAAGATAGCATATTGATACTCAGCAATGAGGCATGTAGCTCTTTTTCTATAATGAGTTCATGAGCTTAATTGTAATATCTCATACCTTAACCTCATGTTTAAACAAGTCCGTATTCTGCCCAGACTACTTCTTTTGCAAAAGAATGACATAGTAGTTAAGCACAGTTGTCTAGTCATACTGTTTGTGTTCAGGTACATCTTTGTCTTGTGTGGCAAGGGGTGACTTATTTAGTGTCCTTTTTTTCGGGTCCATTTTCTCATCTGTAAAATGAATACCATGCTCTTGAGGTTTTTAAAGGATCGAGTGAGTGCTGACATGCAATGTTCTGAGAATAGTATTTGGTACAGAGAAAGCCCTTGATAAATATCAACTGCCCTTTGATGTCAATTGAAATTGTCTCTTTTGTCAGTCAAAGAAAAGTTTGAATATCAGCAAATTTATATGACTTTAACCAGAAATCTTTTTAACATAGTACATTGTCTTCCCTCTACTCTGCAAGTCAAAACTTTAAAGTTTTCCTTTATAAAACAAGAACCTGTAACACTGTTTCAGTAGTTTGACATTTTGATCTGTTTTGCTTTGGGATCCGTCTTTACAGCCAGATGTCATTATTTCATTTTCTATGTCTAAAACCTGCTCACACATAAAAGTAGACTTGTTCTTAGTCTCTTAAAACCACCATTTTCTTTTTAAAGCTTTAAATATTACAAATGTATTTTGCTTTGCATAACATTAGAACATGTACACATAATTCTGTAGAATTCTCGTAAATGTCAAGACAAATCAATTCTGCAAATGTCAGCCCGACATTCATGGAAACTCAGATCTCTGATGAAGGATCCTCCTTTAATTCATAGTAGGAATTTTAGCATTTCCCTTTACCGCCTTCTCTTTTGGAGAAAATCTAAGTAGCTGTATTCTTCCTTATATACTCAACTTGGCATTTTAGAGGCACCATCTGAAAACATATGTATGATAATGGTAAAATAAACTATTTGCATGTGTATAAAAACCCTTAAATATTGATATATATTTCTACTTTCTCAAATTAAATAAGAAATGATACATTCATGTTTAAACTTCCATTTTTATCTTTTTTCCTCTTGTTAGAAATACTGAATTCCAGATTTTTCTGCCAACTTTATTTCTCTAATTCATTCTAATATAAATTGTGATAGTTTACAAGGAAAGATCATAGGAAAAACAAAAAGTCATATTCCACTTGAGAGTGCTGTTTGCCACAGTCTGCCATGAAGAAATGAAAATTTACTCGTGTGTGTGTGTGTGTATCTAAGTCACAATGAAATATCACCTTACATCTAATTAAAAGACCAAAAATAATAGATGCTGACATGGACCCAGAGAGAAAGGAACACTGTTGGTGGGATTGCACCCTAGTACAATCTCTAAGGAAAGTTGCATGGTAATACCAAAGAGAACTACAAGAAGGCCTGCCTTTTCTTTGATCAGCAATCAGACAACAGGGTATATATAAAAATATATATGCACACACATATATTTAATTTGGGATTTTTTTTTTCTTTTTTGTAATTTCAGATTAATATGAGGGCACACATGATTAGGTTAGATTGTTTGCATTTGTTAGGTTTAGATCAAGTTATGGTTGATCCCTTCACCCAGGGATTGTGTTGTATATCTGTATTTTGTGCCCATTAAGTGAGAGCTTACCAGTACCCCTACCTACATTCCTCTTCCCTTTCTTTCCTTCTCCCTCCCTGCACTTGAAATTAATTATGTTTTTAACTTGGTAGTTCTTCATCTATTGGTTTTTGTATTAGTATTGAGTACATTGGATATTTGCTTTTCCTTTCTTATGATACTTTACTAAGAAGAATGTTCTTTAACTCCAAAGATGTAAAGTCTCCATCTTCTTTATGGCTGAATAGTATTCCACGGCGCACCTATACTACAATTTATTAATGCGTTCATGAGTTGATGGGAACTTGGGTTGATTCCACATCACAGCGATTGTGAATTGAGTGGCAATGAATGTTCTAATGCAGATGTCATTATGGTAAAACAAATTTTTTTCTTCTGCATAGATATGTAGTAATGGTATTGCAGTATAAACTACTCTTAGCTATTAGATAATTCTCCATACTTCTTTCTATAGAGGCTGTATTAGTCTGCATTTTCACCAGCAGTGTAAAAATTTTTCCTTCTCTCCACATGCACTCTAGCATCTGCAGCTTGGGGACTTTGTGATGTGGGCCATTCTCATTAGGATTAGGTGATATATCAAGATAGTTTTGATTTGCATTTCTCTGATGATTAAGGATGAGCATTTTTCTTGTTTTTTTTTTTTTTTTTTTTTTTCACCATTGCTTTGTTTTCTTCAGAGGAAGTTCTGTGCATGTTTCTCGCCCAGTGATAGATGGGATTTTTTAGAGGAAGTTCTGTGCATGTTTCTCGCCCAGTGATAGATGGGATTTTTTGCTCTTTTCTTGTTTATTAGTTTGAGTTCTCTGTAGATTCTAGTTATCAGCCCTTTGTCAGATTCATAGCATGCAACTATCGTCTCCCATTCTGAAGGGTGTCTGTATGCTTTACCTGTTCTACCCTTGGCTGTGCAGAATTGTTTTAGTATGGTCATGTCCCATTCAAAAATCTTTATTTTGATCATGTCCCATTCATTTATTTTTGGTGTCACTGTGATTGCCAATGGGTTCTTTTTCAAAAAATCTTTTTCCAGTCCTATAGTGTTAAGATTTTTTCCCACACTTTCTTGCAAAATTTTATAGTTTTATTTCTTAAATTTAAGTCTTATATCAAACATAACTCATTTTTTATAAGTGGTTGAAAGGTGCAAGCCCAGTTTCAGACTTCTACATGTGGTTAAACAATTGTCCCAGCACTATTTATTAAAACAGATTCCTTGGCAGCTCCTGTGGTGCAGTGGGTAAGGCATCAACCCCATATACCAATGATGGCAGGTTCGAACCCAGTCCTGGCCAGCTAAAACAACAACAACAACAACAACAACAACAAAAAGCCAAGTGTTGTGGTGGGCATGTGTAGTTCCAGCTACTGGAGAGGCTGAGGCAAGAGGATTGTGTAAGCCCGAGAGTTGGAGGTTGCTGTGAGCTGTGTCACCACATCACTCTACTGAAGGCGATAAAGTGAGATTCTATCTAAAAAAAAATAAAAACAGATTTTTTTCCCCAGTGGATGATTTTGTTTGGTTTATCGAAGATCAGAGGGTGATATGTGGTTGGGTTCATCTCTACATTCTCTATTCTATTCCATAGTTCTAAATCTCTATCTTTTCCCAGTATCATGCTGTTTTGATCACTCTAGACTTACAGTATAACCTGAAGTCTGATAATATTATCCCTTCATATTTGTTTTATTTATTACAATTCTATTGGCTATTTTTCTGTTTCCATATTTATTTTTCTTGGTGCTGTGATTGCCATTGGGATCTTCTTCATAAATTGTTTGGCTAGACCAATGTACAGAGGATTATTTCCTACATTTTCTTTTAGAATTCTTGTGATTGCATGCCTTATAATTGAATATTTTAGGCATCTTGAATTGATTTTTATAAGTGGTGAGAGATGGGTATAGAAAAAAATACATTAGAGAAGCTTTTGTTTTCTCCTTTTTTTCCAAGTAATTTTTATATTATTTACATTAAGTAGCTATTAATCCAAATTACATTGTTTAAAACAGCTACCTATTGGGTCTGATATGTACTATTCAGGTGACAGCCAGCCATTATCACTGTATAATTCATTCATGTAATGAAAAATCTCTTGTACCCCTAACGCTATCAAAATATAAAGAAAATAAATTGAAAAATAAAATGTCTCCAAGCCTTATCTTTTAGATATAAAAATACACATTATTAAAAAGTAAAAGCATGGAAAATGCCATATCATGCAAGCAATAACCCAAGGTGAGTTGGAGTGACTAGATGGAAAAGACTTTAAGAACAACACTGTTATGAGACACAGATAATTTCCCGTGGCAAAAGTGTGAAAGGAAGACTAAACTAAAATATAGGCAGCAAAATGGAAAGAATTAAAAGGAGAAAGCAACAATTCAACAAAAGTAGTGGAGACCCCTCTGCCTTTAATGGTGAAAACAACTTGGGATAAGATCAACAAAAAAGTAGAATACTAAAAACATAATAAACTTTTTAAACCGGTAGAAAGATATCTGTAGAGTGTCAAAGCCAAAGGTAATAAAAAAATATGTATTTTTTCAAGTAACCATGGAATACTGTCCAGGAGAGGCCATATGGTAGGGCATATAACAAGCAAGAACCCATTTTGTAATAATTGAAATCACACAAATTATATTCTCTATCACCATAGAATTAAATTAGAAATTAATAAAGAAATTCTGGAAATGTATGAGTTGTACACAAATAACTAATGGCCAACGAAGAAATCACAGGCAACTTAGAAAATGCTTCAACTTAGAAAGAATGCAACTTATAAGAAATAGCTAAAACAGTTCTACAGGAGAATTTGCAGATGTACAAGAAATAAAAATCTCAAATAAATATCCTAATATACCACGTTTGGAATAAAGAGGATGAAAAAATGTCAGAAATGCAGAATCTCAGGCCCCAGTCTGGACATAATAATCCATATCTAAGCTAGATCCTCAGGTGATTTATGTACAAATTCAAATTGGGAAGTACCAGTACATGGTAGGATGGCAGGTATTTTTCTATAAAATAGATGCTAGAGAAAATGTTTAAAGATAAATAAAAATATTTACAAAATTTACATGTGAGAGAAAATATAAAATTTATTTACAAAATATGTAAAAAATATTTATAAAAATATTTACAAAATTTACATATGAGAATAAATTCTCATGTAATTTGGTACATTTATTATATATGTACTTCTGAGAATATGTTCTCCTATTATGTTAACATATGCATATCAAATAATGATATCCTAACAGCATTTTTTATGAAATCTAAAAAATAAAATACTAAAAACAGATTAATACCCTAATCTAAAGCTCTGATTGAATAAATCATGGTATATTCAGATGATAGAGAACTGTGTATTACCTCTTCATTAATATTTGTATGCATATAATAAAGAAAATTAAACAAAATGTTGTTAGTTACATATTACTCAACCAGTGCTTTTCATGTTTACTTTAAATTTACTGGGTATTCTTCAGATGTATTATAGTAAACATATAATACTTGAAAAGTCTTGAATAGCAAGTTCATATAATGGTACCATTAGCCACTGTGACTGAAAATGACTTCATGTCTTCACACTGCCATGGAGTAAGAATACTTTGGCTTTAGGTTTTATACACACATAAAAATATGTTATTGTCTAAAGTCATTAATCAGTATGCCTAAGTGGTCTGTTGGCGTTGAGAGTCAGCAGCCATTTCTATAAATAGAAATTTATTTATTTGCCTGGATTTGTCTTTGTTCACAAATTTGGTCGATTTTTTTTTTTTTTTTGAGACAGAGCCTCAAGGTGTCACCCTGGATAGAGTGTAGCATCACAGCTCATAGCAACCTCCATTTCCTGGGCTCAAGCGAGTCTCTTGCCTCCGCCTCCCAAGTAGCTGGGACTACAGGCGTCCGCCACAACGCCTGGCCATTTTTTGGTTGCAGCCACCATTGTTGTTTGGCGGGCCCGGGCTGGATTCGAACCTGCCAGCTCAGGTGTA
>CAUYON010049071.1:0-10653 GCA_963573935.1 Arctocebus calabarensis
CACCCTGGATAGAGTGCTGTGGCGTCACAGCTCACAGCAACCTCCAGTTCCTGGGATCAAGCGAGTCTTCTGCCTCCGCCTCCCAAGTAGCTGGGATTACAGGAACCCGCCACAATGCCTGGCCATTTTTTGGTTGCAGCCATCATCATTGTTGTTTGGCGGGCCCGGGCTGGATTCGAACCCGCCAGCTCAGGTGTACGTGGCTGGCGCCTTAGCCCGTTGAGCCACAGGCGCCGAGCCGAAAAAGGACTTTTCTAAGGGTGAGGCAGGGAAAATACTGAAAAAATCCCAAGATATCCTGGTATCAGAAAGTAAGATGATTGCTCAAAGATGAAGGAAACCTGTCAAAAAAGACACAATAATCAACTTTAGGGGTTCTCAATGACCAAATATGGGACATTTTGAACAAAAAAATAAATAATAATTTTATGGTATTTTACAACACATAGACTAAAATGAATATCTATCAGTCTGCACTGATATAAATAAATAGGCCAAGTGTGGTGGGCCACATCTCTAATCCCAGCACTTAGGGAGGTTGAGGTGGAAGATGAAGCCAGGAATTTGAAATTAGCCTGGGCAACATAGTGAGACCCTGTCTCTGCAAAAAATAAAAATTAGCCAGATATGGTTGGCACTCACCTGTAGTCCTAAGTAATTCAGGAGATTGAGGCAGAAGGATCACTTGAGCCCAACAGTTGGAGATTGTCGTGAGCTATGCTTCTGTCACTGGACTCCAGCCTGGGCAACAGAGCAAGATTATGTCTCTAAAAAAAAAAAAAAAAAAATTAATAAATAAATAGATAAATGGCAGAGAAGGGAACGCTCTTTCGTACCATGAAATTCCAAATAAATGTAGAAAGACTTATGAAAATAAATGTCATTTGGGAAACATAATAGTAATAAATATTTCAAACATACTAGGTCATACAATTAAGTTCATGAACTCGTCCTAGAAAAAGTGCTACATACCTCATTGCTGAATATCATCACTATGATCACCTTTGAAGTAGTCTCCTTAGGAAGTGCCTAGTCTATCCTTCAAAAGCACTTTTTCTAAAATGAGTTTTCAAACATAATTGTCTGACCTTGTAAAAAGCATTAGAAACAGATATTTATATTGTCTTAACGTATCTTCTTATATATACATCTCTCAAAACAGCATATTGTACATAATAAATATGTGCATTGGGCGGCACCTGTGGCTCAAAGGAGTAGGGCACCAGCCCCAAATACTGAAGGTGCCGGGTTCAAACCTAGCCCTGACCCCCCCCCCCAAAAAAAGAAAGAAAATGTGCATTTTTATTTGTCAATTAAAAATAAAATAATGAAGGCATCTCCTCACAAAATACTTACAAAAGGCAAAATAGTAACTTCATAGTGCAGAAATCTGGTGGGTACCATCCTAAGTTATCAAAGTCAGTACCACCGGTATTGGGATAAATCAACATTATGTACTTCCTATGATGTGTTGAGAAGAACACAGCACTTCTGTGTATAAAATGCATAGCCTGAATTTGATTGAGGAATATATTACAAAATAATTGGCCAATATTCTTCAAAAGTGTCAAATATATGCGGGATTAGCTAAATAATTTACAGAGACCAATTCAAATTAACATGTGAGGTTCTTTCTTCGACAATGATTAAGAATTCAAGAAAGCAACTGAAAAGCACAAAACCAAACATGCAGAGCCCTGCACAACTGCACATGTGGCATGTCCATGGAGCTGGCCCTGAGGTTGTAAAAGACAAAAACTAAAAAATAGTCCTGCATTAGAGGGGCATGGAAACTAAATGGAATGACTGATCCTGCACCAGATCAAGAACATTACTGGAACAAAGTGAAAAATGTAAATAAGGTCTGTAGAGTAGATAATAGTATTTTTTCTATGTTAATTTCCTGATTTTGATTATTGTATTGTAGTTATATTAGATGGCAATATTTGAGAAATCTGAATAAAAGCACATGGAAATATTTGTATTGTTCTTGCAAATTTATCTTAATCTCAAATTATTTCAAAATTAAAAATAGAATAATAAGAGATACAGAAGATTAGTGAGCATTGTAGGGCCCAATGACGTCATCTTGAGAATAGAACTGAAGGCTTGGTGCCTGTGGCTCAAGTGGCTAGGGTGCCAGCCACAGGTACCAGAGTTGGCAGGTTCAAACCCTGCCCAGGATGGCCAAACAACAATGACAACTGCAACCAAAAACTAGTTGGGCGTTGTGGCGGATGCCTGTAGTTCCAGCTATTTGGGAGGCTGAGGCAGGAGAATAGCGTGGACCCAAGATTTTGAGGTTGCTGTGAGCTGTGATGCCATAGCTACCCCTCTACCCAGGGTGACACAGTGAGACTCTGTCTCAAACAAAAAAAAAAATAGAACTTAAAAATGAGTTTGGGAGAATGGACGAGATGTGAATGAACAGAAAGGAGATTTAACTGGGCATAAGAAAAAACATGTAAAGAAATGCATTCATGTTGCTGTGTATGCATCTAACCCATTGCTTTTTTTTTGAGAGAGCCTCAAGCTGTCGCCCTGGATAGAGTGCGTGGCATCACAGCTCACATCAACCTCCAATTCCTGGGCTCAAGCGAGTCTCTTGCCTCCACCTCCCAAGCAGCTGGGACCACAGGCACCCACCACAACGCCTGGCCATTTTTTGGTTGCAGCCGTCATTGTTGTTTGGCGGGCCTGGGCTGGATTCGAACCTGCCAGCTCAGGTGTACGTGGCTGGCGCCTTAGCCTGCCGAGCCTGCTTTTTTTTTTTTTTTTTTTGAGACAAAGTCTGAAGCTGTCACCCTGGGTATAGTGCCATGGCGTCACAGCTCACAACAACTTCAAACTCCTGGGCCAAAGTGATTCTCTTGCTTCAGCTTCCCAAGCAGCTGGGACTACTACCCACCACAACACCCAGCTATTTTTTGGTTGTAGATGTCATTGTTGTTTGGCAGGCCGGGCTGGATTTGAACCTGCCAGCTCCAGTGTATGTGGCTGGCACCCTAGCCACTTGAGCCACAGGCACCAAGCCTAACCCATGGCTTTTGATTGCTGGGTAATACTTTATGACACCTGCCACATTTTAGCTACCTACTCTCCCTATGATAGATAACCAGCTTGCCTCTAAGTCTCCCCCAATATAAATAACACACAGTGAATATTTTAATGTCTATCCCTTTATGTGCCTGCATAAGAATTTCCCTGACAAATATGTATGTGTCTCAGAAGTGGAACTTCAGGCTCATGGAACGTACTGAGTCCATAATTTGCAACACCTTATGTCACATTACCTAAGCCTAGGAGTTGGAGGTTGCTGTGAGCTGTGGTGCCACGGCACTCTACCCAGGGAGATAAAGTGAGTGTCTGTCTCTATTTAAAAAAAAAAAAATTATGCATTTTTTTTGTAGTTCCCTATGCTTTCTGACTGTTTGATTTGGTATATCTGTTTGTCTGTTGTTTGTTCTATGAATATATAATGACTTTTTCTCTCTTTTGAAACTAAAATTCGTTGACAGATACTAAGATTACGATTCAGTTCCCATTTGCCCGGTGTATCTTTTCATCTTTTTATTTTTAGACTTTCTGTCTCTTTATGTTTTGAGTATGTCTCTTATCATCAATTTGTTGTTGGATGCAATTTTTTCTTTTATTTACTTTAAAATGTGTGTATATATATATATATATATTTTTTTTTTTTTTTTAAAGACAAGTTGCCCAGGCTAGTTTTGAACTCCTGACCTCAAACAATCCTCCCACCTTGGCCTCCCCAAGTGCTAAGATTACAGATGTGAGTCACTGTGTCCAGTTAGGGATATAATTTTTAAAAATCCAGTTGGTGAGGACAGCACCTGTGGCTCATCGAGTAGGGGGCCGGCCCCATATACTGAAGGTGGCGGGTTAAAGCCCCGGCCGAACTGCAAAACAGAAAAATAGCCGGGCGTTGTGGCGGGCGCCTGTAGTCCCAGCTACTCAGGAGGCTGAGGCAAGAGAATTGCCTAAGCCCAGCAGTTGGAGGTTGCTGTGAGCTGTGTGACACCACAGCACTCTACAGAGGGTGATAAAGTGAGACTCTGTGTCTACAACAAACAAACAAGAACAAAAAAATCCAGTTGGTAAGATTGACTTCTTTACATTTGACATAATTGCTATATATTAAGAATTAGTCCTATTAAATCTTTACTGTACATTAAAAAAAAACAAAACTTTTGGAGCGGCACCTATGGCTCAGTTGGTAAGGCGCCAGCCCCATATACTGAGGGTGGCAGGTGCAAACCCGGCCGCAGACAAATTGCAACAAAAAAATAGTTGGGCATTGTGGTGGGTGCCTGTAGTCCCAGCTACTCGGGAGGCTGAGGCAAGAGAATCACCTAAGCCCAGGAGTTGGAGGTTGCTATGAGCCGTCTAACACCACAGCACTCTACCGAGGGTGATAAAGTGAGAGTCTCTAAAAAAAAAAAAAAACAACTTTCAATCTCTATTTCTGTTTTCCATTGAGTAAGCCGAATTTTCTTTTGCTGATTTAAAATTTATACATTATACATATATATTTTATTGTGGTAGCCTTTAACTTTATTTTTATTTTTTTTGAAACCGAGTTTCACTTTGTCACCCTCATTAGAGTTCTGTATTGTCATAGCTCACAGCAATCTCCAACTTTTTTGGGCTTAAGCGATTCTCTTGCCTCAGCCTCCTGAGTAGCAGGGACTACAGGCGTCTGTCCAGCTGTCTGTCTAGCGGCTATTTTTTAATTGCAGTTGCCACTGCATTTTTAGCTGGCTGGGGCCGGCTTTGAACCTGCCACTCTCAGTATATGGGACTGGCGCTCTACCCACTGAGCCACAGGTGCCGCCTTCCTTTAACTTTAGATTCACACCTTTGCTTTAAGAGAAGTTTCTCCCTTTCTACCGTTTCTAAGCTTGACTCCCAAAGACTAATGTCAGGGTCTCATATTGACCCAATCAATGGTAAGCAGTGGGTTTTGGTGGCAAAGGAAACACAGGGTGCCAGTTCCAAAAGAAAGAGGAGTGGAAGCAGCAGAGAGTATAAAACAATACGTGCCCATTTCTTTCATGTGAAATAACTTTTTTTTTTTTGAGACAGACTCTTACTTTGTCACTTGGATTGAGTACCATGGCATTAGCCTAGCTCACAGAAACCTCAAACTCCTGGGTTCATATGATCCTCTTGCCTCAGCCTCCTGGATAGCTGGGACTACCAGTGCCCACCACAACACTCAGCTAGTTTCTCCATTTTTATTTTTATTTTTTTGAGACAGAGTCCCACTATGCTACCCTTGGTAGAGTGCTGTGGCGCTATAACTCACAGCAACCTCAAACTTCAGGGCTTAAGCGATTCTCTTACCTCAGCCTCCCAAGTAACTGGGACCACAGGCGCCTGCCACAACACCCAGCTATTTTTGTTCTTGTTGCAGTTGTCATTGTTGCTTAGCTGGCCTGGGCTGGGTTCAAACCCGCCACCCTCGGTGTATGTGGCTGGTGCCATAATCACTGTGCTACGGGCGTCAAGCCTCATTTTTCTATTTTTTAATAGAGATAAGGTCTGGTTCTTGGTCAGGTTGATTTTTTTTTTTTTTGAGACAGAGTCTCACTATGTCACTCTTGGTAGAGTGCTGTGGCATCACAGCTCACAGCAACCTCAAACTCTTGGGCTTAAGCAATGCTCTTGCCTCAGCTTCCCAAGTAGCTGGGACTACAGGTGCCTGCCACAATGCCCAGCTATTTTTTGTTGTTGTTGCAGTTGTCATTGTTGTTTAGGTGGCCTGTGCTGGGTTTGAACCTCGGTGTATGTGTCTGGCGCTGTAACCACTGTGCTATGGGTGCCAAGCCTCAGGTTGATCTTGAAGTCTTTTTTTTGTTTGTTTGTTTTGAGGCAGACTCTCACTCAGTCACCCTCAGTACAGTGCCATGACGTCATAGCTCACAGCAACCTCCAACTCTTAGGCTCAAGTGATCCTCTTGTCTCAGATTTTCTATTTTTACTACAGACAGGGTCTCTACTTTTGCTCGAGCAGGTCCTAAACTCATGGGCTCAAGCAATCCACCTGCCTCAGCCTCCCAAAGATCTAGGATAACGGATGTGAGCTACTGCCCCAGCCTGAAATAACTTCTTTAAGCCTCAGTTTTTTCTTTTTTCTTTTTTTTTTTTTTTTGAGACAGAGCCTCAAGCTGTCACCCTGGATAGAGAGCTGTGGCATCACAGCTCACAGCAATCTCCAATTCCTGGGCTCAAGCGAGTCTCTTGCCTCTGCCTCCCAAGTAGCTGGGACTACAGGTGCCCGCCACAACGCCCGGCCATTTTTTGGTTGCAGCCGTCGTTTGGTGGGCCCGGGCTGGATTCAAACACGCCAGCTCAGGTGTACATGGCTGTCGCCTTAGCCCGTTGAGCTACAGGCGCCGAGCCAAGCCTCAGTTTTTTCTTTTCTTTCTTTTTTTTTTTTGAGACACAGCCTTAAGTTGTCACCCTGGATAGAGTGCCGTAGCATCACAGCTCACAGCAACCTCCAATTTCTGGGCTCAAGTGAGTCGCCTGCCTCTGCCTCCCAAGTAGCTGGGACTACAGGCGCCCACCACAACGCCCGGCCATTTTTTGGTTGCAGCCGTCATTGTTGATTGGCGGGCCTGGGCTGGATTCGAACCTGCCTGCTCAGGTGTACGTGGCGGGTGCCTTAGCCGCTTGAGCCACAGGCGCCGAGCCAAACCTCAGTTTTCTCATCTGTGAAATAGCAATGATAATATCCATCTCAAAGGAGTGATATGAAGAGCAAATTGGGTGATAGATATGAATGTTCCTTGCGATATAGAGTGCTGTGCTAAGATTAGTTGTTATTCTCACTCTTGTACTTACCACATAGTGTTACTGTCACTTGTTTAGGTGTTGGCATTTATCTGTACTGCTACGGAGGAAGTACTGTCTGAGCCAGCATTCTCCCTAAATTGTGAAGTACTGTCTGAGCCAGCATTCTCCCTAAATTGTGCTGATGTGCACAGAGTTGATTTCCTTCCCTGCCAATAATGAATGGGCAATGTAACAGCACCATGTTTGAGCAGAGAGTCAATTTCCATTCAAAGAGTCCTAAAGTCCTGAGACAGGGTTGCTAATAGCCTGGCCAGACTGCACACAGCAGAAAGCTTGGTGCAACGGTGCCCAAATGGGCTCCTGTTCCTTTCTTTTCTTTCTTTCTTTCTTTCTTTTTTTTTTTTGTTGTAGAGACAGAGTCTCACTTTATCGCCCTTGGTAGAGTGCCTTGGCTTTACATGGCTCACAGCAACCTCCAGTTCCTGGGCTTAGTTGATTCTCTTGCCTCAGCCTCCCTAGTAGCTGGGACTACAGGCACCCGCCTGGCTATTTTTTTGTTTTTTTGCAGTTCCACCGGGGCTGGGTTTGAACCTGCCAACCTCGGTATATGGGGCCAGTGCCCTACTGGCTAAGCCACAGGCGCTGCCCAAGTTTTATATCTTTATTCAGAACGTGATTTAACCACGGAATAAAGTTCTTTTAGTATTGTAAAATCCAACGTTTTGAAATCTTTTTGTTGTTGGCAATACTGTTTTTACATCTTTTATAACCCTGAAGCCTTTCATGCTTTCAGGTATTTTGCATGATGTCTGACATAATCAGCAATAAAGGTTGCAATTAAGTAATAGCTCTGATCATAACCATCTAGTAATTTAAAAACAACAGGGATTTTCTTTTCTGTACAGGCAGCTATGAAGTTATCAGCAAGTAACTGTCCATCTAAAAGAAAGTGGTCATCTTTTCCTTGATCAATTAGTATGTCCAGCTGATATAGGACTGATAGGACTTCACAAGAAAGGTAGCCTCATAAGCCTTCCATTTACTTTGCTCTGGTCCTAAATATCCACCAAAGGCTTTTTTGCCCCAAAGACAGAGAACTAGGTTGCAAATTGGAGCAAATGCTGATACAGATTTGTATTTTCCAGGATTTTTCAAAGCACAAAGAAGAGCTCCATGGCCTCCCATGGAGTGGCCAAAAATTGACATCCTTTGGGGGTCCACTGGAAATTTGGCATTTATGAGTTAGAGAAGCTCCTCTATTACGTAACAGTACTTTCTATAGTTAGTTTTCCAAGGATCTTCAGTGGCGTCCACATAAAAAAGTCCTGGTACCAAAGTCCCAGATGTTATCTTCTCCTTTAATATTGTAGCCATGAGGGCTGGTATCCAGAGCAACGACGACACGGCTGTGTTCTGAGCAGCTTGATGATAACCAGATTTTGGTGTTTTTTTTTTTTTTTTGAGACAGAGCCTCAAGCTGTTACCCTGGATAGAGTGCAGTGGCATCACAGCTCACAGCAACCTCCAATTCCTGGACTCAAGCAAGTCTCCTGCCTCCGCCTCCCAAGCAGCTGGGACCACAGGCGCCCGCCACAACGCCTAGCCATTTTTTGGTTGCAGCCGTCATTGTTGTTTGGCGGGCCTGGGCTGGATTCGAACCCGCCAGCTCAGGTGTACGTGGCTGACGCCTTAGCCCATTGAGCCCAGGCCTTGAGCCGATAACCAGATTTTGATATAAAATTTTGCTCTGTGCATGTTAAATCAGACACCCTATATAGTGCAGGGCACTTTCCACTTTCTGCCATTGGTGGTAAGTAGACTGCAAATTTCATTTTGCACTTCAGTTCAACACTCATGTTCAAAAACTTTCTGCAATCTTCCAAGCACTTGTTGCTGGAGATCTGTTTCAACACCATTCTTCTCCTCACCAGCCAGCAGCATAGCCCCCTGTTGCTTTCTTCTTTAAACTCTCTGAGCTTTAAAGTCCTTGCCTGAAAAGTGGGGGTCATAAGAAGACGTACTTCTTAGAGTTATGGTAGGATTATATGAGGTTATACATAAAAGGCTGGACGTGGTAACTCACACCTAAGATCACAGCACTTTGATCCTGAGGAGGCAGGATCGCTTGAGGCTAGAAGTTCATGACCAGTCTGAACATAATGAGACCCCCATCTCTACAATAAAATTTTAAAAATAGGTCCAGCACAGTGGCACCCATGTGTAGTCCTAGCTACTGAGGGAGATGAGGTGGGAGGATCCAGCCTGTTTGGCCTGGTTAACAGAGCAAGACTCTGTCTCTAAATATATATATGTAAATGGCCCAATCTTGTCAGATGCAAATGCTCTCTTTATTGAGCATTTACTAATTTCCACTCTGCTACATTATGGCTACTTTGAGTGCAGGTTCCTTCTCATCTCTGAAGTACATTAAATGGCTACGTTTCCTTAGAAAATAACTGTTGGCCCCCTCAAGGCCCTATGTCTTCAGATTTTGGACCAGGAATACTTGCCAGTAGGAAGGATAGGTCCTCACAGGAGAAATCCTAAAAGGATTTCTAAACCTAGCACTCTGGGAGGCCAAGATGGGGAGATCCCTTAAGCTTAGGAGTTTGAGATTAGCCTGAGCAAGAGTCTCTAAAAATGTCTGGGCATTATGGTGGGCACTTGTAGTCCCAGCTACTTTGGAGGATGAGGCAAGAGGATCTTTTGAGCCCAAGAGTTTTAGGCTGCTGTGAGCTATGACACCATAGCACTCTACCTAGGATGACAAAGTGAGATTTTATCTCAAAAAATAAAAAATAAAAATAAACTAAAAGCTAGTGTGTGTCTGCTGTGATTATTGAAATAGGTTCTGCTATGATGTGATTTCTTCTTCTTTTTGGCTATAGTTGTGGTTGTTGTTTAGCAGGGCCGGGCCAAGTTCAAACCCGCCAGCCCCAGTGTATGTGGCCAGTGCCACTGAGCTACAGGCGCCAAGCCTGCGATGTGATTTCTAATTATAGTAATCCCATGAAATAGGTCCTACTGTTCCTTTTACTGGTAAGGAAACAGAAGGTCACATAAATTAAGTACACTGTCTAAGTGTGACCAAGCTGATCACGAGAAAGGAGCTAATATTTTATGTAAGGGAGATCAGCTTTAGAGTCACACGTGCCTAAATTTAGTATTCCAGCACTACCGTTTACTAGACCTTGAACTTTGCTCCAGTGACCTAGTTTCTTAAGTCTCAACTGTAAAGTGGGAGTTGTAATAATATCTACCTGACATGAAAGCTGCGAGGTTGACGTGAGGTAAGGCAGGGTATTTGGCACACAGTAGGTACGTCATAAATACTTAGGAACTTGATGCGTACATCCGGAGCCCAGAACCCGTACAGCCCTTATAGTACTGTCTTATAGGACATTTCAATTATCATCAAACTCTTTTAGAACTTTTTCACTGGACATTCAAATGGCTGCCCTTATAAATCTCCTGGGCTGTGATTCGAGATTAAAGTCCCAGGAAGGAAATGAGGCAGCAAGATACTAGCAGTGAAAAGAGCTCATGATTTGGAGTCCAGAGACCCAGGAGCTCGCGATGGCTCTTATGTCATGTATGTGGGCCCATGGACATGGCACTTTACCTCACTGAGCCCCACTTCCTGTATTTATTTATTTAATTTTTTTTTTTTTTGGAGACAGAGCCTCAAGCTGTCACCCTGGATAGAGTGTCATGGCATCACAGCTCACAGCAACCTCCAATTCCTGGGCTCAAGCGAGTCTCTTGCCTCCGCCTCCCAAGTAGCTGGGACTACAGGCGCCCGCCACAACGCCCGGCCATTTTTTGGTTGCAGCC